>JASPKZ010007403.1:1360000-1515918 GCA_030220185.1 Diploptera punctata | reverse complement strand
TCTCTATCTATATGTCCGTTCAATGTATCTACTCTTTTTTATATGTATATATCTATTATTATATGTATCTTTATATTTTATATGTATCTTTCTATTTTTATCTGTCTCTTTCTCTTTTCTCTGTCTCTTTCTCTTTTTCTCTGTCTCTTTATCTTTTCTCTGTCTCTTCTTCTTTTTCTATGCTCTCTATCTTTTTCTCTGTCTCTAATCTTTTTTCTGTCTCTATCTTTTTATCTGTCTCTCTCTCTCTTTCTCTGTCTCTCTCTTTTTCACGTCTCTCTTCTCGGTCTCTCTAATCTTTTGCTCTGCCTCATCGTTTTCTCATGCCTCTATATTTTTCTATGCCTTATATCGTTGCTCTGCCCCTCGACCTTTTTCCCTGTCTCTCTCTCGATTTTCGCTGTCTATCTCTCTCTCTCTTTTTCTCTGTCTCTCTCTCTTTTTCTCTGTCTCTCTCTCTTTTTCTCTGTCTCTCTCTCTTTTTTCTCTGTCTCTCTCTTTTTCTCTGTCTCTCTCTCTTTTTCTCTGTCTCTCTCTCTTTTTCTCTGTCTCTCTCTCTCTTTTTCTCTGTCTCTCTCTCTCTCTTTTTCTCTGTCTCTCTCTCTCTTTTTCTCTGTCTCTCCCTCTCTCTTTTTTTTCTGTCTCTCCCTCTCTTTTTCTCTGTCTCTCCCTCTCTCTTTTTCTCTGTCTCTCTCTCTCTTTCTCTGTCTCTCTCTCTTTTTCTCTGTCTCTCTCTCTTTTTCTCTGTCTCTCTCTCTTTTCTCTGTCTCTCTCTCTCTTTTCTCTGTCTCTCTCTCTCTTTTCTCTGTTCTCTCTCTCTTTTTCTCTGTCTCTCTCTCTCTTTTTCTCTGTCTCTCTCTCTTTTTCTCTGTCTCTCTCTCTCTTTTTCTCTGTCTCTCTCTCTTTTTATCTGTCTCTCTCTCTTTTTATCTATCTGTCTCTCTCTTTTTATCTATCTGTCTCTCTCTCTTTCTCTGTCTCTCTCTCTCTCTTTGTCTTTCTGTCTCTCTCTCTCTTTGTCTTTCTGTCTCTCTCTCTCTTTGTCTTTCTGTCTCTCTCTCTCTTTGTCTTTCTGTCTCTCTCTCTCTTTGTCTTTCTGTCTCTCTCTCTCTTTGTCTTTCTGTCTCTCTCTCTCTTTATCTCTTTCTGTCTCTCTGTCTCGCTTCACGGCCCTTTGAGTATAGTCTTAGCCGCTCCTTTGTTAAGAATTTCTTTGTCAAACTAATTGAGGTACGGTTTTTCCTCTACAAATGTAATAAGTGGCATGTGGTCAGCATACCGACCCAGTGAGGCATCTAGTAAGCAAATAAGGTATTAATTGCATGTAGGGTTGGCAAATTTTGCTTAGAAACTTCTTTTTTTCAAGCTAAGGTTCTTTTGCAAGCTTTAAAATCTTCAGACTAAAAATCCTCCAGAAGGACTTGTTCCTTGATGTTTTTCAACATTTATCTACAAGTAAATAGATTACATAACTGTTAAACTACTTTGAAAGGGCGAGTACGTATATCGTTTAATCGCACAATTACTGTTTATTGATAATAACACTGAAATTTTGGTGTAAGATAATGTAAATATCAGAAATTATTGACCGCCCAAAACAAGGTTGTAACCCTCATTGTTTCCCCCAAAAGTTCATTTTTACATAAAAAGTCTCACCAGAAACAACTTTTCTCGCGTAAAACTCAACATGGGAAAAATGAGGGTTGCAACGTTGTTCTGGACAATTATTCAGTTATGTAAATCGTAATCGTAGTGATAATTTTTTTCAGTTAGGTAGCAACCTATCTAAACTTGAAATGTAAAGCGAATTTACTTTTTAAAAATAATAGTTAAAAAAACTAAAACAATACGCTTTATTAGAAAACCGAACTAAAAAAATAAAAATAATTTTAATTTCCAACACGCTTGGGATAAAATTAAAGTGGTCAACAAAAAAATCATCTCCAACACATCTAGAATAAAATTAGAGGTATCTACAAAAAAAAGTTCAGTGAGTTGTTCTTCTTATTCTGTATGGAGACTTCACCTCAAGTTTTGTACTTTTCATTGATATATTTGTTTTTCTATACAACCAGATATTATGTTAAATACACGTGGAATCATTCCTTCGAAACACTAAAGAATTCACAACTCGTCTTCTTTTAAATTGAGCTACGAAAAAAAAAAACAGCTCGTAACGGTAGTACAAGTTTTAGTTAGAATATAGAGTGATTTATGGACTTTAATTTCCGCACAATAACATGTGTACAAATTATTGCGTTTTTTTTTTGTAATTAGCTTTCTTATTGCAGGAGGCGGCCATAACTGAGGCCTACTGTCACTCGCAGAGAATTGTTTGACTTAATGTATGAATAAAAGTGTTCGATAGAGGCAATAAGTGATCATTTACTAGATTATAGTTGGGGCCGTTCGGATAATGTTTTAAATTATATTAAAAACAATTATTTTTTTAAAAGCGATTTTCTCAAACGTTGGAAGTTGTGCGCAAGAAAAAAAAATAAAATACCATATGATTGGCTAGAAGTGAATGTTAACTTCCCCGTTATTAAGAATTTAGAACAATGACAATCGTTGGAAAATCCTGTTCCATCTAATTATGGAATTGGAAGACCCAAAATATATTTCGAAGAGGCTGGAAAAAAAAAAAATTACTTAAGCAAGAATTCTCTCGCGATGAACTTGCATTTGCAATACAAATTTGACTTCGGTCATATGGTAAACGGGATACTGCTGATGTTTTAAAGAAATTATATAAAAAATACTCAAAAATAGCTTCAAATACCGATATAAGAAACATTACAAATCACCACGCTCAACTCTCCTATCTTATGTGTCGGACGAAGCACGGTCATTCTTTGACAATAAAATATCAAAACGCCAATATATTAACATGATACTAGGTGCCAAAAAAAGAGGATGGGATACTTACCTACCCTATAATTCTATCAGGGAGGCAAATTTGTTATGCTATCCTTCCCAAGATAATATTAAAGTGATAGAAATTTCACAGAAATAAGACTATATTTTTTTTTGTTTTTAGTTTTTATTGCAGCCTCTTCGAAATATATTTTGGGTCTTCCAATTCTATAAGCAGATGGAATAGGATTTTCCAACGACTGTCATTGTAAATTCTTAATAACGAGAAAGTTAACATTCACTTCTAGCCAATCAGAATATTTCAGTAGAAATCTATTTTTTTTTTCTCGCGCACAACTTCATATGTTTTAGAAAATCGCCTTTCAAAAAAATCTTTTAAAACATTCTCCGAACATCCCCTTAACGCCAATTTATTTACTAAACGATCACTTAACTATCGAACCTTTTCTTCACATTTTAAATCAAACAATTCTCTGCGCGTGACGATAGGCCTGAGGTGCTAGCCGCCTCCTGTAATAAGGAAAAAAAAAAAACAATAATTTGCACACATGTTATTGTGCGGGAATTAAAGTCCATACATCACTCTATATTAGGGCCTATAGCTAAAATTTGTACTACTGTCCAAAACTTTTTTTGGTAGCTCAATTTAAAATAAGATGATTGTGTATTTTTTTAAATTGTTTTCGAACGTATGATTCCACCTATATTTAACACAATATCTGGCTGTATAGAAACACGTTAAAAATGAATAAAAAGTACAAACCTTGAGGCAAGGTATCCCATAGAATAAGAAGAATAGCTCAATGAATTTTAACACGAAACATTTCCACAGATCGGAACACAACTGGGATGCAGTTCTTAACAATCGGCATAAATGTTATAATTCTACCTTCCTTTGCAGATAAGTGAGAAGAGTCTTATTCGAGTGAAGAAAGATGAATTGGTGAGGGCGAGTAAAATACTTTTTTCCAGCTTTGTACTAAGGCAATTTTTAAATTTTCGTTTAGGATGAGCTAATACACCTAATGGTCAAATTTTGCTGGTTAATATATTCGACCTTAGATTTTAAATTAATTGCTATGTACCATGTTTGGTTCTGATAAAATAAAAATTGCGGCCGCAGGATCTTTAATGGGCTCGCGCGCACATTTTTGTCATGATCAATTTCGTTGTCGTAGGATGAGTAATAAAAAATTAAAATCGTTTAATGAGAAGAATCTTAGTAACTTCATTTCTTGGGAATTTGCTATAACAGGCTCTAGTTGACAATATATACGTCCCCAGGAAGTTCCAATACATTTTCCGGAAAACGTAAATTTAGATAATTTATTTTACAGGTATAGTGAAGATACAATCACAGTGATGATTATTGAACAAATTAATCAGACTTCTGAAATATCGTTTGGGTCGCAACACCGAGGTCCAGAGGTCCTTCGAGAGGAAGTACCAGAAATGCGTCCCTAAAAGCAGCTGGTAAACAAATTCAGGCATACAGGATCTATTGCTGATGAGAGGTGTGCTGGACGCCAGCGGTCAGCTCACAACATATAGGAGAGGGTAAGGGAGAATATCGGAAGAAGTCCAAACCATCCACTCATCTACTGAGTCATGAGTTAAACACCCAGATATTCACAGCGTGGAAAGTACTTCACTACACCGTTAAAAAGGAGGCCTATAATGTCCAGGTGCTTCACAAGCAAGAGGATTCAGACTGTGCTGCACGAGCAACTATGAGTCATTATCTGTTATACGCTGTTGACGAGGAGAACCTCATTAACCATGGTTCTGTTCAGTGATGAAGCGATATTTCATGCCAACGGCTTCGTCAACACACACAATTGCAAGATCTGGGCAAACGAGCAACCACAAAAATTCAGAGTGGCAACGGGATTCTCCCAAAGTCAATGTGTGGCTTGGTCTTATGAAGGGTAATATTTTTGGTCCTTTCTTCTTTGGTGAAAAGACAATTAACGGAACAATGTACCTTGACATGCTCCAGTTGTTCCTGGAATCACAGTTATGCAGGACGGTTTCCTTGGCTCTGTCATTTATCAACAATGTGCGGGACTATCTGAATGAGACATTTCCTGGCCGGTTCACATGTGGAGACCCCATTCCCCCGACCTCACTGCCCTTGATTTTTTTTACATGGGGTTTCATCAAGAGCCGAGTTTATGCTATCAGGGTGCCAGAAGTGAATCATCTGAAACAACGAATAAGAGTGGCATACTTGCTCATAACCCCTCAAATCTTACGGCGCATGTTCCGAGAACCACAAGACGATGGGAACAATGTATTGATAATACAGGCAGACATGTTGAACTGCATTAGGCTTCTTAAAGTCCTACTCTGACTAATATAATGCTCATTGTTTTGTAACAAACTTAAAGCATGAAAATGTATTGGGACTCATGGACTTCCTGTGCTTTAGAATTATTGGGAAGTCAGGGATGTTTAACTGTTATTTCCACATAAGTCACATATTATGTTACAGATACGTAATGCATTCAGTTTTAAACATATTACGTTATTTTGTGGAGTGGAAGAAATTGGGACTAATTGGAATGTGAGGTTCTTGCAAGAAGGCCTAGAATTTATATCCAAAGTACATTATTTGAAATTAATTTCTAACTATCCATTAAATTCATCTTTATATCTACATTTGAAACATCAAAGTTGCCAAATCATTGTAATAGATTAAAACTATTATGTTTGTTCCAACAACCCCTTGTTGTGATTACTTCAGTTTCACTTAGCCTATGTTTAAAAACAAAAATGTAAAATGCGTTAAATCCAAAATTGTACTTTTGTGAAAAATTGGATTTAAAATTGCTATTTATTTTTCAAACATGTACGACTTCATAACTAATTTCTGCCCATCTTATACTTAACATCCTTTTCACAGCAAACACAGATATTAAATTATCATAAGTAATGCCACGAGTGATTTCCAAATTATCGATAAATTCACGACTCACGAAGTGAGGAGTGAATTTATCAAGAGAATTTGGAAATCAAGAGTGGCATTTGTTAGGACTATTTAACGAATAAAATTAAGCTGTTTACTCACAAATCATTATTTAACTATAGTTATTTTAAAATATTTATATATTTAATGTAAACGGCGATGTTTGAAAACAAATGAGAAACGATAGGTACGCTTCTACTGCTTCATTTGTTTATCACTGCAACCAGATCATACTATTTATTGCCAAATGAACGCAATATTGTAAGGAGGAGCTTTCTTTAATATGGTAATTATAACACTGATAAATATTTGGTGAAACACGACTCTGATTGGTTGTAAAACAGGAATCATTGAAACGTGATTGGTCATTGACTCCCATTTGGGGCATGAGTTAAATAGTCATAGAAACACGTGGAATGATATGATTACAAAAAATGTTGAAAACTATACATTCAAATGGCTCAGACATATAAAGGGGATGGATCAATCAAGAACGTCCAGGGAAATAAAATCATACATGATGGAGTGGCAAGGAGGCAGAAGTACAGGGAAAAGGCTGGGATTGGAACACAGTGTTCAAACAATAATTATGTACAGATAGGGTCCAAAAGATGATTTGTACCTAGTAAAATCTTACGGAAGAGAACACTAGGTTCGAGATGGAGTGAAAATTTACGCACAGGAAAAAGTGGTATTAGAACACAGAGTTAAAACACAATTTTTAAGTAATTGGCAATTTGCTAGAAGGCATCGTATCTTTTTGTTTAAAATGCATACATTTACTTGAACCAACTGACAGAATAGTGACATGTGGTCAACATTTGGGTTCCCCAGGCCTTAGAGCTGGTTTTCTCAACCTTACAGATGCAATTTTCTGTAACTACCCAAATACCTCACGATGCTGGATGGACATCGATGGAATACTGGCCGATATTCCGTAGAAAATATCTTCCTTTATGGAGATTCGAACTAACGTAAAGTCCTATAGTTCTCCAGGCAAGATGGACCTATGCATTTTGAATCCCGAATTTTTTATCCTTATGTGATCGGTAAATTGGGTCCTGGGTCCAGGTAGGATTCTCCAATTTTCTTACTTGTGTTGGTTATTAATTTTGTACGTACTTAATATTTCTTACAAATAGAAATGCGTTAATATTTTACAACAAAAAAAAATGTTAAATTGTATATTTTTTTACCTTGTATACTCAACAATGTTTATATTTAAAATTTTGGTTGATTTTATTCTAGGAATTCGAAAGACCTAGACGGTAGTATACAAGGTAAACAAGGCCTTCGAAAGGCCTAGAGTGAAATCAACGAAAATTTTAATTATTACTCATTCAAAGTATCTCTGCAGACGGAAGAATCAGGAAGCTCTGTTTGTTGGTACACGTGACGTCATATAAGGCAGTGTCACGTGGTCTATTCCTGCATAAACACGACTGCAGTGCCCTCCGTCAACAACTGCGCTTACTCCTTAAACGGGTAATAGAAACATAGATAAGGAAGACGGTAGTATGCATATATATATATATATATATATATATATATATATATAATTCAACATTGTTATAACCTCAACGGTATAAAAAATAATTATGATCTTAAAAAGTATAAAAAATTAATAAACCACAAATTAAAAAAACAACATTTTTAATGTGTTTCTTAAATATTATTCACTAAGAGTAGTTAATAATAATTACAACAAGAACTAATCGTTATCTCAGTCAAAAAATTAATTTATAAGTCGACGTTTCTATATCTTTGTGAGAGATCATTTTCAAAACATGATTGATTATAATACATAGTTACCATCACCAAGACATTTTTATTTACAAATTTAAATGAACAAATTTAAAATTCCAATTTATGATTAAAACTATTTTAAAAATGAATCGTTGTTTTACACCATTCATTAAAATATTTTTGTTTATTTAATTATTTTCGAATAAAGCAATTACTAAAAAAAATTAATATCAGAAATTGCCTATATAAAAAAGAAAAAAGTAAAATATTGAACAAACAAAAAGATTTAAATGAATGGTGTGAAACATATGATTCCCTGTTAAAATATTTTTAATCATACTTACTTACTTATTTACTCACTGGCACTATCGAACCCGTAGGTTCATGGCCGCGCGGACATAAGCTCTCCTTACATCTCTATCCTGAGCTAATGCTTTCCAATCATCCCCTGTATAATCTATTTACCTCAACTCATTGTTAATTTTTATTCTCCCACCTCATTCTTGGTCTACCAACTGGGCGTTTTCCCTCTGGCTTTCCTACAAGAAGCTTCCATGCAAGACTTTCATTCCCCATACGTGCAACATGTCCTGCCCATCGCAGTCTACGAGACTTAACTGTTCTTATTATATCTGGCTTCCTATAAAGACCATGTAGTTCATTGTTATGAAGTCTTCTCCATTCACCTATTTGTTCATCTCTCTCTGGTCCAAAAAAAATTCCTAAGTACTTTATTCTCAAATACTTGCAATCTCCTTTCATCCCTTAAAGTAAGAGTCCATGTTTTACATCCATATAATATAACTGGTAGAATAATAGTTTTATATATTTTCAGTTTGTTTTTTGAAAGGAGTTGGGACATCAAGAGTCTCTGCAATGCATAATAGCACGCATTTCCAGAATTGAGTCTATGTTTAATTTCTTTGTGCATGTCATTCTTATTTGTGATTATTGTTCCTAGGTATTTGAATTCAGCCACTTCCTCAAAATTTCCCTTATTTGTCATTAGCTGTCCATTTCCATTATATAATGTATTTCTACGTGTGACCATATTGGCCTTAGGTTCAGCCCAAATAAATGACGGTATAGGCCATGTGTATGAATACGTGATGTATGTCGAACAAGGAACAGCATAACAGACTACATACCACATACTTAGAGTAGGTTTCATCTCATTCACTCCATAAAGTAAAGATGGAGTAATAAAATTAACCTAAAATAAGTTTTGCCATGTTAGAGTCTTAAAAGCTGAACCCATATCGACTACCTTAATTTAATGTAGATCACATTTCGATTAAGTGTAATGAAGGGACGACCAAGTGAATTACCAAATTTTGTACAGATAGATACCAAAATAAATACATTTGAACTTTATTGTTTAGTTACTAAAACACTATTTTGGTATCAGTGAATACTGAACTCTGAGAGAGGCAATTTGAAAGATCCCAGTTTATTTTACAAACGTATGCTTCTTAATATAAATAATTTCTATGACGAAACTGTCGCGAGATGATGACGGAGGAAGCCCGCTTGATCCGTTTTATTGACTCAATTGAAGTCACTTTGTTGAACATATGAATCCCTTAAGCTGACCGTCCCATGTAATTAAGTTTAATGGGATGATGACTCATTTCAGAATCTCTCTGGAGATTCACGTTATTAGAAATAAAAGAAAAATAAAGCTTATAAGTTCATGGCTTGATCGATAATGTTCTTCCATTCCAAAGGCTCCAGGTCAATTCCCGAGTCAGAATTAATTTTAACCAGGGTTAACGTTATTGTTCAACCTCTGACAGTTTGTCTTTTAGAGGAAAATTTTGAAGAAGTAGTTGAATTCAAATATCTAGGAATAATAATTACAAATAGGAATGAGATGCACAAAGAAATTAAACATGAACTCAATTCTGGAAATACATGCTATTATACATTAGAGACTCTTGTCTCAGATTCCCTCAAAATACGTTAAATTGAAAATATATAAAACTGTTACTCTCCCAGTTATATGGATGCGACACATGGATGCTCACTTTAAATGAGGAGAAAAGATTACGCGTATTTGAGAATAAAGTTATTAGGAGAATTTTTGGACCAAAGAGATGAACAGACAGGTGAATGGAGTTGACTTCATAACGGTGAGCTAAATCATCTTTATAGAAAACCATATAGTGAGAAGAGTTAAGTCTCATAGACTGCGATGGGCGGGACATGTGGTATGAATGGGAAAATGGAAGTGGAACATGGAAACTTACTATAGGAAAACCAGAGAAAAACGCCCAGTTGGTAGACCAATAATGAGGTGGGAGAATAATATTAACCATGATTTGAGGCAAGTAGATTACACAAGAGATGATTGGAAAACATTAGCTCAGGATAGGGATGTATGAAGAGCTTATGTGCGCGCGGCCATTAAGCTACGGGAGCATTAGAGCCAGTGAGTTAGTTATGGTGAAATATTTGAGTCATTGTCCGTCTTGACCTTATGAAAGAAATATAAAATTAACATGAATTTAAAATGTACATGGAAATGTCAAGTTGAAGGTCTTCATAGAATGTCGATAACGAACTTGCAAATTTGCTTATCTCGTAACTTTCTTGTAAGAAATGACGTTATTTTTACTTATCTTAATATTAGGTCAGATCCAACAGCAGTATTATCATCATCTTCATCATCATTAATAGTCCCGCGCAGTTGCCGAGTGGTTAAGCTTGGCGCAGAGCTACGGGGCTTATGCTGGTTCGGGTCTCCATGGGGGAAGAGAATTTTGTCATGGAATTTCGGCCAGTATGGGACCGGTGCACACCCAGCATCGTGAGGAATTTGGGTAGCGACTCCAGGTTGAGGATACCAGCTATAACGGCTGTGGGACCCTACATGCTGACCACATGTTACTCCTACACGGGCTAGACGATCGTATACCTCTGTGATTAACACATGTGGATGTGACGCCAGCAGCCGGCTGGTCAGCCAAGGGCCTTCTAGGCCTGTCGTGCGTGGAGTGAAAATGTAAAGTGAGCTATATTAAATTATTTTTGTTTTATTTATTTTTTTATTCTCAGGTTTTACAAAAATATCTTTGGCATCTTCCTCTGCCCATTCCAAGATTCTATAGCCAATTATCATTCCTCTATTTTGTCAAGCCCCTTCCTTCAATCTTCTTTCTTCCATTGTTCTGACTACAACTTGCACCCTTCTTCTTCTGTTGGGTTCGGTTCATAAATATTCGATAATCTGCGTTCCGTCATCCTTTTAGCGTATTCCTGATGTTATTCTCATGAAAATATAAATATATTTTACAGATCTTCACCGATTCTATGTAGTAGATACCGAACCTAAAATAACCATGACCAGTATAGGCCTATAGTTATTATATATACGATATCCGCGAAAATCTAGAATATAACACACGTGTGTGTGTATATATATATATATATATAATGTGTGTGTGTGTGTTTAATACGCTCTAGCGACCGCAGTTTATGTTTCATCGATACGATTCTTGGCATACAGCATTTAATTCAAACAAAAATAAATAGAGTTCGTTTACCAGCAAAATCGGACTTCAAAAGTAGAAATTCACCTGAACGAAAGTTTAAAAATCGCTCTCTCGGTCGAAAATTCCGATGTTTCACAACGAAACTCAGCATATTCTATTATATAAACGTAAGAAGACTTTCTCCAAAAATCAGCGAAATCCGACCATTGAAAGTAGGGATTTACCTCAAACCCGAAATTAAAAATTGCTCTAGTGACCGCCATGTTGTGTTCATCGCAATGTATACCATAGTTTAATTAATCCTTAAATTGGCAATGTGTTCTATAAGATATATTAGTTTAATTCATTTAATACTCTCTAATACCCGGCGTGCGCTGCTACGCCTGAATAAATGATAATGCGTTTTTACGTTTAGTTGAATAAGTAAAAGAAAAATAATTATAAATTTATATCGTTATTATTTTTATATACCCCGTGCTGATTACCCGGCATTGCCCGGGAATCTACGTATCCCGATGTATTTGGCATAAATGAGCTGAAAGACATAATTTGTTATTTCGAGTTATCCGTGCTGCTGCTCTACTTGTCCGGGAATCTACTAATCCCCATCTTCTTGGCATCAATGAAAGACAAAAAATGGTTATTGTGGGTTATCTATAAAAGATAAACATATGCTATCGCGGGCTTTTCTTGTAGAGTTTTTTGAGACATTCAATTCTGTGTACATTAATTTGGTGAATTTGTTATGGTTTAGGCAGCGTAAGCCATTTAAGCATAGAAAAAGCAACTTTTATTTAATAATCAATTGAGTTGGTGTTTACTTGATGAAAATCCATATTTATTAATTAATAAAACTACGTTTTTTTTTATTTAATTAACTTTTATTTAACTTTTTTACTACAAAGGGTGATTTTAAGGGCGAAGGGCTTGAGCATTGAAACTCTCTTATAGCCTATAACCTTCCCGGGAAAGTCCTGAACATTTTGCAAAAAAGCATCATCACAATCGGTTGCACGCTTGTCCGGGAATCTAATTATCCGGATCTTTTTGGCATCAATGAAAGACAAAATGGCTATTGTGAGTTATCCGTAAAAGATAAACATGCTGCCGCGGACTTTTTTGTAGAGTTTTTTTATATTCAATTCTGTGTACATTAATTTGGTGGATTTGTTATGGTTTAGGCAGGGTAAGCCATTTAAGCATACAAAAAGCAACTTTTATTTAACTTTTTCACTACAAAGGGTGATTTTAAGGGTGAAGGGCTTGAGCATTGAAAATCTCTTATAGCCTATTACCTTCCCGGGAAAGTCCTGAACATTTTACAAAAAAAACATCACAATCGGATGCACGCTTATCTGGGAATCTACTTATCCGGATCTTTTTGGCATCAATGAAAGACAAAAATGGCTATTTTGAGTTATCCGTAAAAAATAAACATATGCTGTCGCGGACTCTTTTTTGTAGAGTCTTTTGAGATATTCAGTTCTGTGTAAATTAATTTCGTGTATTTGTTATGGTTTAGGCAGCGTATCCATTTAAGCATACAAAAAGCAACTTTTATTCGACTTCTTCACTACAAAGGGTGATTTTAAGAGTGAAGGGCTTGAGCATTGAAACTCTCCTATAGCCTATGACTTTCCCTGGAAAGTCCTGAACATTTTGCAAAAAAACATCATCACAATCGGATGCACGCTTGTCCGGGAATCTACTTATCCGGATCTTTTTGGCATCAATGAAAGGAAAATAAGGCTATTGTGAGTTATCCGTAAAAGATAAACATATGCTGTCGCGGACTTTTTTGTAGATTTTTTTGAGATATTCAGTTCTGTGTAAATTAATTTTGTGTATTTGTTATGATTTAGGCAGCGTAAGCCATTTAAGCGTCAGAAAATCATTATATTTCACGTTTTTCACTACAAAGGCTGCTTTTTAAGGGTGTAGGAGTTGAGTATCACAACTCTCTTATAGCCTATGTCCATCCCAGGAATCTCCTGAACATTTTACAAAAAACTCCATCACAATCAGATCAACAGTATGGCCGCTCATAAAGTACGAACAAACATACATACATACATACATACATACATACATACATACATACATACATACATACATACATACATACATACATACATACATACATACATACATACATACATACGTGCATACATGCATACGTGCATACGTGCATACGTGCATACATGCATACGTGCATACATGCATACGTGCATACATGCATACATGCATACATGCATACATACATACATACATACATACATACATACATACATACATACATACATACATACATACATACATACATACATACATACATACATACATTAATTTTTATATACTAGATTTTAATGAAGTAATGGAAAAATGAATCGGTTGATATTATTCTTAATTGGTGTCCAATTATACAACAGTGTACAATATGTAGGCAGTAAGTAAAGGTTATGCATGATTTATTTTCACTACAGTCAGACACTTCAAATAAGTTAGCACCAGAAAATGAATTTCTCCAGTTTAACAAAAGGAATATATAGGGCCTATCCTGTAAACCAGCAAAATGGGACCATAATTCGAACTTGCTAAGGAATTCACTTAGTTTACGCAATTCATATGCTCAAACCATCAAAATTGTGTTCTTTTGACAGTTTCTATTAGGGGTCCTTGCACTTTCATATTTTTTCTTGTAAATTATAACATTATTTATACAGGGTGTCCACAAAGTCCTGCTACCAAAACAATGTAACTTAGCTCGTAAACTATTTGATATAGAGGCATGCGGTTTTTTTTGCGACGTATTCTACATCTCTCAAAGTTTTGTGTACATTGGTTTCAGAATGTGATTTAAACGACAATGACGACACCACAAGAAAATGGCCAATGTGTGTGGTCATATGCTGAGTCTGGTAAATCACCAATAACTGTTCAGCGAAATTTCCACCTGCAATATGGAAGAAATCCTCCATCCAAATCATCCATAATTAGTTGGGCCGAGAAATTTCTAGCGACTGGCAGTGGAATGGACTTGCCATGGAGTGGATGGCCAGGTGTGAGCCAAGAAACTATCGACAATGTGCAACTTGCATTTCAACTCAGACTTCAAAAATCGGTTCGTCATGCTTTACGGAAACTGCATTTACCAAAATCAATCATTCATGAAATCCTCCATAAGCGGTTATATCTTCAGGACTATAAAGTGCAAATTACGCAAGCGTTGCTGCCAACTGACTTCCCTGGGCGTGCTGAATTTGCTGATTTCGTGCTGAACGCAATTAACGAAGACAATGAGTACCTGCAGAGGGTGATGTTTTCTGATGAAACGAGTTTCTTTGTGTTCGGACATGTTAACCGCCATAACGTTCAGATATGGGGGTACAGGTGATTTACCAGACTCAGCATACCACCATACACATTGGGCCTTTTCCTGTCGTGTCATCAATGTCGTTTAAATAACAATTTACAACATATGTAACGCAACACTATGAGGACTGTAGTATACGTTGCAAAAAAACCGCATGTCACTATCTCAAATATTTTACGAGCCAAGTTACATTGATTTGGTAGCAGGACTTTGTGGACATTCTGTACTTTTCTCTCCTCGCAATCCTTGCTGATCGTCGCCAGGAGTCCATTTCTGTGGATGTAATCTGTTTAATATAATTATGTTCAAATGCCATGTCTCAGATGTATATTATTGTGGTTTTAGAGGCGATACATTACAAGCTCGAATGTCTGGGATTCGAGACCTAATGAGGTCAGGAATTTTAAAGTGACCTCAACCTTCTATCGTCAACATGGCCATGGGTTCGATTCCGTCTCTAACTGGAACAAATATTATGGTAAAGGCGGCTGTCACCCGGCTAACACAGTAGACTTTATAAAAAAGTGGTAGCCTTAACCACCTCTTACCCAAATGACCTCCTATAAGAACTGCAATAGGATCATTATACCTTTACTAAGTAGAGCCGATGAATATTAGTAAAAAAAAGTAATTCAAAATATTTTCATGAGGACATCTTCAAAAGCTCTATTCTTTCGGAATTCGCTAAAAATTACTCTTTACTAAGTAGTGCCGATGAAGATTACTAAAAAAAATAAATAATTCAAAATACTTTCATGAGGACTTCTTCAATAGCTATATTCATTCAGAATTAGCTAAAAGTGCCCTTTACTAAGTAGGACCGATGAAGATTAGTAAACAAATAATTCAAAATATTTTCATGAGGACATCTTCAAAAGCTATATTCTTTCAGAATTCGCTAGAAATACCCTTTACTAAGTAGGACCAATGAAGATTAGTAAAAAAGTAATTCAAAATATTTTCATGAGGACATCTTCAATAGCTATATTCTTTCAGAATTCGCTAGAAATACCCTTTACTAAGTAGGACCAATGAAGATTAGTAAAAAAGTAATTCAAAATATTTTCATGAGGACATCTTCAATAGCTATATTCTTTCGGAATTCGCTAGAAATACCCTTTACTAAGTAGGCCCGATGAAGATTAGTAAACAAACAATTCAAAATATTTTCATGAGGACATCTTCAATAGCTATATTCTTTCGGAATTCGCTAGAAATACCCTTTATTAAGTAGGCCCGATGAAGATTAGTAAACAAACAATTCAAAATATTTTCATGAGGACATCTTCAATAACTATATTCTTTCAGAATTCTCTAGAAATACCCTTTACTAAGTAGGATCGATGAAGATTAGTAAACAAATAATTCCAAATATTTTCATGAGGACATCTTCAATAGCTATATTCTTTCGGAATTCACTAAAAATATCCTTCACTAAGTAGGACCGATGAATATTAGTAAACAAATAATTCAAAATATTTTCATGAGGACATCTTCAATAGCTATATTCTTTCAGAATTCGCTAGAAATACCCTTTACTAAGTAGGACCGATGAAGATTAGTAAAACATAATTCAAAATATTTTGATGAGGACGTCTTCAATAGCTATATTCTTTCGGAATTCGCTAAAAATACCCTTTACTAAGTAAGACCGATGAAGATTAGTAAAACATAATTCAAAATATTTTCACGAGGACATCTTCAATAGCTATATTCTTTCGGAATTCGCTAAAAATACCCTTTACTAAGTAGGACCGATGAAGATTAGTAAACAAATAATTCAAAATATTTTCATGAGGACATCTTCAATAGCTATATTCTTTCGGAATTCGCTAAAAATGCCCATTACTAAGTAGGACCGATGAAGATTAGTAAAACAATTCAAAATATTTTTTGAGGACATCTTCAATAGCTATATTCTTTCAGAATTCGCTAGAAATACCCTTTACTAAGTAGGACCGATGGAGATTAGTAAAAAAAAAAATTCAAACTACACTGCTCAAAACAATTAGAGGAACACTTGTAATAAATTGAATAAGTAATTTTTTTTTAAAGCTGTGATGCTGAAAGTTGGACAATATGTAAATTGAATTATTAATTGTATCATCGGATACAAATTTTAAAGATCCATGGCCTTAATACAGAGAAATTACCTCAAATTACAAATATAGAGTTTTTTTTTTTTGGAAGGCACTGGCAACTTCTAATTGGTAAGCTTCCTGATGTTGCTATAATGACGAATGTTGATTATTGCCTTGTTTATTGAAGTCTCTGACAAAATGAGGCATTTAAATGAGTTTGAAGTGTATCATGCTCTACATCTTTTACGACAAGGTTAATCTCTGCGACAAGTGGCTAGAGAGCTTGGGGTTTCTCCTTCCGTGGTATCCAGGTTACGCAACAGGCACAGACAGACAGGTCAGTATTGTAGAAGACGTGGCCAGGGCCGTAAATTTAAAACAAGCCCTCAGGATGACAGATACGTTGTTCTTTCTGCTCTTCGACAGCGTACACAAACTGCAAAAGACCTGCAGAATGACCTTCGTATGGCTTCCGGAATCCGGGTTTCAGACCAAACCATAAGGAACAGATTAAGGAAAGAGAATATTCGTCCAAAAAGGCCCGTTAAAAAACCACGCTTAACAAATGGGCATAAGGCAGCAAGACGTACATATGCTGAAAACCATGGTGATTGGAACCTGAACCAGTGGGAGTCTGTGACGAATCCAGGTATCGTCTTGCACGTTGCGATGGTCGATTGAGGGTGTGAAGACGGCCAGGAGAAAGATTTCCTGCAGAGGCTGTACAGGAAATTGATAGATTCGGAGGAGGTTCCATAATGGTGTGGGCCGGAGTTATGTACAACAATCGTACGGACCTTGTACTTGTTCCCCAGCGACTGAATGCTGTCCGGTATATCGAGCACGTTCTGGAAGAGCATGTAGTACCTGCTGCCATTGGAGTAGGCCCAGGATTTCTATTTATGCAGGATAATGCCAGGGCACATTCTGCGGCTGTCACCAGGGATTTCCTGAGGAGGAATGAAATTGAGGTAATGGAGTGGCCAGCGGTCAGCCCAGACCTCAACCCTATTGAACACTTGTGGGATCTTCTAGACAGGAAGGTTAGGAACCGACATCAAGCTCCACAAACTCTGCAGCAACTTGGAGATGCTCTGAAGGAGGAATGGGAGAATATCCCGCAAGAGGAAATCCAGAATCTTATTGGGAGCATGCCACGAAGGTTCCAAAGTGTCATCGAATGTCGTGGAGGCCATACACGATACTAACTCTATATAACGAGTGTTTAACTTTGAAAAATAAGCACAAGATTCAATTGCTTACATAGCGGAATTATTTGAAAAGTTAATTGTCAGCGTTATTCATTTGTTTTTACTGACATGATCAATAAATAAATAAATAAATAACTACAAATAATGTACTTTATTAATTTCATGTTTGTACCTTTGTCCAATGAAAAAATATTTGCATATTTCATAGTGTTCCTCTAATTGTTTTGAGCAGTGTATTTTCATGAGGGCATCTTCAATAGCTATATTAATTCAGAATTCGCTAAAAGTACCCTTTACTAATTAGACCGATGAAGATTAGTAAAAAAAATAATTCTAAATATTTTCATGAGGACATCTTCAATAGCTATATTCTGTCGGAATTCGCTAGAAATACCCTTTACTAAGTAGGACAGATGAAGATTAGTAAACAAATAATTCAAAATATTTTCATGAGGACATCTTCAATAGCTATATTCTTTGAGAATTCGCTAGAAATGCCCTTTACTAAGTAGGGCCGATGGAGATTAGTAAAAAAATAATTCAAAATATTTTCATGAGGGCATCTTCAATAGCTATATTAATTCAGAATTCACTAAAAATACCCTTTACTAAGTAGGACCGATGAAGATTAGTAAACAAACAATTCAAAATATTTTCATGAGGACATCTTCAGTAGCTATATTCTTTCGGAATTCGCTAAAATTACCATTTCCTAAGTAGGACCGATGAAGATTAGTAAACAAATAATTCAAAATATTTTCATGAGGACAATTTCAATAGCTATATTCTTTGGAATTCGCTAAAAATGCCCTTTACTAAGTAGGACCGATGAAGATTAGTAAAACATAATTCAAAATATTTTGTTAGGACATCTTCAATAGCTATATTCTTTCAGAATTCGCTAGAAATACCCTTTACTAAGTAGGACCGATGGAGCTTAGTAAAAAAATAATTCAAACTATTTTCATGAGGGCATCTTCAATAGCTATATTAATTCAGAATTCGCTAAAAGTACCCTTTACTAAGTACGACAGATGAAGATTAGTAAAAAAAATAATTCTAAATATTTTCATGAGGACATTTTCAATAGCTATATTAATTCAGAATTCACTAAAAATATCTTTTACTAAGTAGGACCGATGAAGATTTTTAAAAAAATAATTCAAAATATTTTCATGAGGACATTTTCAATAGCTATATTCTGTCGGAATTCGCTATTAATACCCTTTACTAAGTAGGACAGATGAAGATTAGTAAATAATTCAAAATATTTTCATGAGGACATCTTCAATAGCTATATTAATTCAGAATTCACTAAAAATATCTTTTACTAAGTAGGACCGATGAAGATTTTTAAAAAAATAATTCAAAATATTTTCATGAGGACATTTTCAATAGCTATATTCTGTCCGAATTCGCTAGTAATACCCTTTACTAAGTAGGACAGATGAAGATTAGTAAACAAATAATTCAAAATATTTTCATGAGGACATCTTCAATAGCTATATTAATTCAGAATTCACTAAAAATATCTTTTACTAAGTAGGACCGATGAAGATTTTTAAAAAAATAATTCAAAATATTTTCATGAGGACATTTTCAATAGCTATATTCTGTCGGAATTCGCTAGTAATACCCTTTACTAAGTAGGACAGATGAAGATTAGTAAACAAATAATTCAAAATATTTTCATGAGGACATCTTCAATAGCTATATTAATTCAGAATTCACTAAAAATATCTTTTACTAAGTAGAACCGATGAAGATTTTTAAAAAAATAATTCAAAATATTTTCATGAGGACATTTTCAATAGCTATATTCTGTCGGAATTCGCTAGTAATACCCTTTACTAAGTAGGACAGATGAAGATTAGTAAACAAATAATTCAAAATATTTTCATGAGGACATCTTCAATAGCTATATTAATTCAGAATTCACTAAAAATATCTTTTACTAAGTAGGACCGATGAAGATTTTTAAAAAAATAATTCAAAATATTTTCATGAGGACATTTTCAATAGCTATATTCTGTCGGAATTCGCTAGTAATACCCTTTACTAAGTAGGACAGATGAAGATTAGTAAACAAATAATTCAAAATATTTTCATGAGGACATCTTCAATAGCTATATTAATTCAGAATTCACTAAAAATATCTTTTACTAAGTAGGACCGATGAAGATTTTTAAAAAAATAATTCAAAATATTTTCATGAGGACATTTTCAATAGCTCTGTCGGAATTCGCTAGTAATACCCTTTACTAAGTAGGACAGATGAAGATTAGTAAACAAATAATTCAAAATATTTTCATGAGGACATTTTCAATAGCTATATTAATTCAGAATTCACTAAAAATATCTTTTACTAAGTAGGACCGATGAAGATTAGTAAAAAAATAATTCAAAATATTTTCATGAGGACATCTTCAATAGCTATATTAATTCAGAATTCACTAAAAATATCTTTTACTAAGTAGGACCGATGAAGATTAGTAAAAAAACAATTCAAAATATTTTCATGAGGACATCTTCAATAGCTATATTAATTCAGAATTCACTAAACATATCCTTTACTAAGTAGGACCGATGAAGATTAGTAAAAAAATAATTCTAAATATTTTCATGAGGACATTTTCCATAGCTATATTCTTTCGGAGCACGTCGTAGCGTAGTGGTTAAGGTACTTAAGGGTCGAGGGTTCAAGTCCCGTTGGGGTCAGGATTTTTAAACTGACCCAAACCCTCTGGCGGCACTATGGCCCTGGGGTCGACTCAGCCTCTAACGGAAATGAGTACCAGACGCTTGTTCTGGGGTAAAGGCGGCCGTCACGCAGGGCTGACAACCCGGCTGACATAAAAGTGCCGATTGTCTAGAAAAAGTGGGAGCCTTAACCTCCTACTACCCCAAGGGCCTCCGGGTCTGTTGTGGGATCACTTTACTTATATTCTTTCGGAATTCGCTAAAAATTCCTTTACTAAGTAGGACCGACGAAGATTAGAAAAAAATAATTCAAAATATTTTCATGAGGACATCTTCAATATCTATATTCTTTCGGAATTTGCTAAAATATCCTTTAGTAAGTAGGGATGATGAATAATAGTAAAAAAAAACTATTCCAAATATTTTCATGAGGGCATCTTCAGTAGACATTCCTTCGAAAATCGCTGAAAACAGGAGGGCGGTGCACTGAATTCATAGGCCGGGACCATCCCGGCTGTTTTCCTCAAGATATAATTTAATCAGGTATCTTAAATCCATGGCGCGACAGGCCTAGAAGGCTCTTGTCCTACCAACCGGCTGCCGGTCTCGCATCTACATGTGTGGCCGGGCGCCCACTAAGATGATCGTGATATGATGGTGATACAACAAATACACTGATCCAACACGGACTATGACAGCAAAGTGACCTGACGCTCACTGGACTGATTCATAGTACAACATGTCGTCGGAGGAAGAGGATGTTCTCGATCTAGTTTATTTAGCTAATATCAATTATTACAACAGAAGACGTAAAAGGCGATTCTGGGTACATCCTTTTTGGCTTGCTAATGTAGAAGAAAGTGATGCTTTTAATGTGTTCAAAGAATTAAATATGTATTAAATAACAATTGGAAGAAATATAAGATGTCAGAAAAAAAGGAAAGTAATTTATTTATGAAGTTATTTAAATTTTAAAAAATAATAAATAAAGAAAATGACCAGCTTCATGGGCTAGTGGTCAGCGTTTCTGACTACAGCTCATGAGGTCCCGGGTTCGATTCCCGGTCAAGCCTTAGGAATTTTTCTTAAAGGGAATTATTGTGGTTGCCCATGGTCTAGAATTCAGGTTAAGAACTCTCCTGGTGCTTCATTATCATTTATCACCCATCATATCATCGGGGTAACGTAACTCCGCCTTCCAGGTGCCCCAACCTAAGAAATGGATTATAATTCTGCCAAAGCCAGGGAAGAAAGCCACAAATGTCATAAGAGACAACCTGGTGGCATTAGACAAAAAAAAAAACAAATAAATAAAGAAAATAGATAAATGAAGGAGTCTATAATTACTGTTTGCATATTTGTAAATATCTCAATTACATAGATTCGTATGCAACGTCACAGTTGCTTTCCTACGATCATTTGTTCGGAAATTCACTTGTTAACTTTACATTTATTTATTTATTGCGGGCAAGTGTGTAAAGAGTTTGACGTAAGTTAAAAATACTTTAATATATTTTTTTTTTTGAGTAAGTTAAAAATACTTTAATATTTTCATAATTGAGCTGTTATTGTAATCTATTTTGTGAATTGTGGGCTTGACAGAAAATAAATTATCATGGCATTAAAAAATGTTCGGAAATTCAATTGTTAATTTTAATGAGTTTTTATTTTTAATACGAGTAATACAATATTCATTATTTACCAGATTCCGACAATTCCTTGGCAATCCTATGCCATGCCTGATCTTGAACATTTCTGTTACTGTATTGGTTCAATATAGTATCATAAAGACAAGGATATTCTTTAATAAGTTCAACAAATGTTATATTGAAATCAGGATCGTCTCTCATCTTCACACTTGTATACGAGCAACTCACAACTGACACGACAAAAAGTGGAGCATGCAGCACTTTGAGCGACACAACACAAACAGTTGGTGTCAAGTTGCTGTCGTATCAGACGAATGGGCTTCTTGCAATTTGATATTACGGGTTATAAAGAGACATACACGCTAGCAACAAGCAAAGCAATAAATCCGTGTCTTGTTGCTGTCGCTTGTCGTTCCAGTGGGCGCCCTGCCTTAATCACAGAGAGACGATCATCCTGCCATTGTAGGGGTGATATGTGGGCAGCATGTTGGGCCCCCCAGCTGGGCTTTCTCACCCTAGAGCCACTACTTACTGTAGCTATCCCAAATTTGTCACGATTCTGAGTGGGCATCGGTCCCATACTGGCCGACATTCTATGAGAAAAAAAATTCCTCCTGGAGACTCGAACCAGGACAGGCCCTGTAAACTCTGCGCCAATGCATTTTGCCTTAACTAGTCTGCTACGACACGGTGCAACAGTTATCTTACAATGGATGAATTCCACATAAATTTTGAAATAATACAAGAAAATTAAAGTTTATTTCCACTTCCCAAAGTGATATACGTACTATTAAAAATATTTTCATGTGCCTACATCCCAAAATATTGTAGAATGTGAACAAACTTATACGTAACATTTTTCTTATTTTAATTAAAAATCTTACACCTTGCAATAGCGTTGGATGTCACATAAGTTACCTGTATTTTGTATAATTTAATATAGGCCCTAATAAAATTGATTAGAACATAAAAATCAAAACACGTATTTTGTAACTCCTATATATACTGCATTCACTGATTGTTTAAATAAAATTGAAAACTTCAGAGATTAGGGCCTATTATTTTGCTCTCGCTCTGTAAAACATATTCTGCAGGTACATCGGTTACTGATATAAAAATCATACATTTTAAGTACGATGATAGATAGAAACTCCGTATTTTCTGTTAAAGATGTTGAAACCTATATTTATACAAGTTTAGAAGATAAAAAGTAGTGCTGTACTATCAAGGCTAAAGAAATTAAAGCGTTATTTTATATTGTTACGTCAGTTACCATGAAATTCATCTATATCATGTTGAAGGTTGGAGTTGCTGAATATGTACTAGGTGTATGTAATTTGACAGTTGTATTAGTACAATGTTTTTGGCAAATTTCCACGTTAAATTATTTTTTTATATATGTTTAATCTGGACTGTATCCAAATGCATTAAAATGCTTATAGATCCAGAAGCTATGAATTTGTTTTTTACAAGCGTTTTGTTAGACTTGCATGAGCAATCAGACTTTGATACATTGATGTCATCAAGTTATTTTAAACTTCTTTTATGGCCATCTGCATTATTGATGCTTTTTTTCTATACCATTGAACACAAGTTTTAGGATGTGTGCACACCAGATATATTACTTCAGCATACCCACACAATATATAATAATAATAATAATAATAATAATAATAAATAATTATGATAATGATTATAATGATAATGATTATAATGATAATGATTATAATGATAATGATAATAATGATAATAATAGTGAATGATAATAATAATATTAATACATTATGACACTATCGAACCCGTAGGCTAATAACCATCAGCGCGGACATAAGCTCTCAATACATTCCTATCATGAATAATTGTTTTTCACTCATTCCCAGTATAATTCACTTCTCCCATCATGTTTAATGTAATTCTCCCACCTCATTCTTAGCCACCTACTTTGGCGGTTTCTTGCATTTTCGTGCATAGAAGCTTCCATGCCCCTCCTCCATTCCCTACCTACGAGACGTAGTTATTACATCCGGTTGAATATCGTGTAGCTTAGTGTTAAAGTATGTAGGTACTTAAATAAAATATGTGATCCCACTACAGGCCTTAAGAGACCCTTGGGGTAACAGGAAGTTAAGGCTCCCATATTTTCCCGACAATCGGCACTTAATGTCAGCCTTGCATGACGACCGTCTTTACCCCCAGAACATGCATCTGGTGCTCATTTCCGTTAGAGAGTGAGTCGACTCCAGGGCCAGATTGCCATCAAAATATTTGGATCAGTTTAAAAATCCTGACTCCCATCTGGACTCGAATCTTCGACCTTCCGGGTTGTAGCGTATTGCCTTAACTACTACGCTACTCATGCATTATTTCAGTTGCTTAGTAGATATCTCTTTGAGGCAAAGAGTTAACCACTTGTTACTCGCTGACATCCATAGGGAAATAAGCATATCTACGGCAAATTAGCATAATTAAGTACTTACTTAAGGGAGCCCCTTGCCCAACATGGAGATATATGGGTGTAGAAATAATAATAATAATAATAATATAATAATAATAATAATAATAATAATAATATCAATAATGAACTTCAGTGATAGGTTGCTTCCGGATCCATTTCAGTTCCAACATTATCGACTTAATGATCTGGCATTAAATAGTATTTACTCGGGCTTTGCTGTATGTGAATATGGTGAGAAGGAGGGGCATTTATACAATTAGGACTATGTCTACTTATCATCTAAAGGCCCTAGGCTTGCCCGTGGTGGAATCGCATCTGCATGTACCGTTTACAGAGGTGAACGATCAATGAGCCAGTATAGGGATGACAGGGGTTACTATGAGGGTAACTCAGAAAGTTTCTGGATCTGACTGCACCGTTTACGATAGAAAGATTATAGTGCCAGCAGCGTGTTGGGAGGTTCTTTGTCAGCTGGCATAGTTTCCGCCCGCCCGTACCCCTCATCGCCCATTAGCAGCTGTGGGTCAAATGGTAAGGGGCTGACAGGTACTATCAGTCAGCAACAACTTTGAACCACAGCGAGAACATTTTCGTGCTATGATTTTCTATGATTTTAAAAGTGGCTTAAACCAGGCGCAATCGCTTGAAGGCTTACATAGGCTTTTAGGCACCTTGCCCCTTCCAGTGCCACAGTTTTCAATAGGTTTGCGGAGTTTAAGAGGGGTAGAACCTCTCTTGAAGATGAAGAGAGGAGTGGGAGGCCTGTCGATGGCAGTGACTGTGGAAAACATCCATGCTGTGGAGAAGATGGTGCGATAAGACGCCCGTATGATTTATAAAGACATTGAGGCCTCCCTGAGGATTGGATCGGGGAGTGTTGCAAAAATTGTGCACATCTACCTTAGGGGCAGCAAGGTGTCATCTCGTTGGGTGCCACACAGATTCACTGGAGATCAAAAGATCACTCAAGTGGAATGGTGCCGTGAAATGCTTCGGAGATTCAACAGTGAGAACTCTCGCCGCATTTCTGAGATCATTACAGGTGACGAGACCTGGATTTACCAATGTGATCCAGATAAAAACCGTAGTCGTCGGTATGGGTCTTTCCTGATGATGATCGACCAGTCAAAGTGAAGAGAGCAAAAAGTGTTGGGAAGAAAATGGTGCTCACTTTATTTGCTACAGGTGGTCATGTGGCAACAATACCACTTGAACATCAGAGGACTGTGACTGCACAGTTGTACACCACAGTTGCCCTCCCACAGGTATTCCAAAAATTGCGAGAAAATCGTCCAAGAGCTGAATTGAGGGGCATCCTGTTACACCACAACAATGCCTCTGCCCACACCGCCCATCTGACAAATGATTTTCTGAAGGAATCTCCTATGCAGCTGTTGATGCATCCTCATTACAGTCCGGAACTAGCACCTTGAGACTTCTTTTTTGTTCCCTACGATGAAGGATCGTTTGCGTGGGAAGCGGTGTTCAACACCTGAAGATGCGGTTGCAGCATACCAAGGGGAGCTCCGTTCATTGAATAAAACTGACTGATGCCAATGCTTCCAGCTGTTGTTCAGGAGGATGCAACGATGTGTAGATGCTCAAAGAGAGTACTTTTAGAAGATGTAATGGCAAGTTTTAGATTATCTCTAAAATGTTGCCAGTATTCGGAAACTTTCTGAATTACGCTCGTATGTCGCGTTTCCCCGCCGTTGTATCTGACTGTCTCAACCTGGAACCGCTACCGGTACTTATTGTTAACTATCTAAATTCTTCATGATGCTGGTGGTGGCAATACTATACTGACCGAAATTCCATGAGAACATTTCTTCCCATGGGGACACAAACAAGCGCATATTCCGTAACTCTGCGTCAAGACATTATGTCTTAGATCACTCGGCCACGGCGCGAACCAGTTCATTATCTGGTCTTTTTGTTATTTAGTTCAACACAAGTTATGTATGGACATAGTCTAATATGAATGTCGTTTTGTTGTAGCGAGCAGTTAATTTATATATCCGTTTAGTTTATACAACATTGATTGGCACTTGTTAAGACTTTTCAGCAAGAGTCAATTTAAATACAGGCAGCAATTAGATCATAGAGTAGTTAGTTCAAAACTACCAGAAAACATAATTGTAAAGAGCAATGTTATCTATCGATCAGGAGTTTCTGTTTAATATTCTCAAGACGTTTTTAATGTCTCTGAGAGAACCGTAAAGCTGTCCTTGGTAACCTGTTGTTCATATGTAAGGCATGTTGTTTTGTTTATCTCTGACTATTGTCATATATATTTGTTTGTTTTTAATTAGTGATGTGTAGGTGCTACTGTACCTAACTAAAACTAACTCACTGGCACAATTGAACCAGGAGGTTCATGTCCGTGCGGACAAAAACTCTCCATACATTCCTATCCTGAGCTAATGTTTTCCAATCATCTCATATATACTTTATCTCCTTCAGATCATGGTTAATGTTATTCTCTTACCTCGTTCTTTGCCTACTAACTGGGCCCTTTCCCCTCTGGATTTCCTACTAGAAGTTTTCATCCACTTCTTTAATTCCCCATTCAACGCAGCCCACGAGTCTTGCTGCTCTTATTACATCTGGTTTCCCATAAAGATCGCGCAGGTCGTTGTTATTCTAATTTTCTCCATTCACTTGTCTGTTCGTATCTCTTTGGTAAAAAAAATCCTAGTAAGTTTATTCTCAAATATTCGCAATATTTTTTCTCCCTTAAAGTAAGAGACCGTGTTTTGTATTCAAATAACTAGAAGAATAACATTTTTATATATTTTAAGTTTTTAGAGAAGTTGGGGCTACTGTACCCCTAAAAATTTCATTTCAGATTTTTTTTTTCTTATGAGTTTTCTTCATTGCCCAAGTCTCTGAGCCATATAATAGAGATGGGTTGGGGCTGTCTAAATTTAGTTTAATAATTTGAGTACACTTTCTTGCTCCTGCTTAAACATTTGAGGTTCACTACACTACTCTTACAATTAGCTTTAAAACTAAGTCAACATAGCGCATAAGCAATTGAAAACTCAAACAAATATCATCGGAATGGCGTAAACGTATTGCTCAGAGAGGGAGGAAAAAAAACCAATAATAATAATAATTTATATATATATATATATATATATATATATAATTTTAATGTTTACACATCTTTCTGCGCCTAAAGTTTTATTTTTCTTCTCCACTCGTCTCTATCCATCCAATCCATGTCCTCCAGTCCTCTTGCTTTCATTCCAGTTCTTATTTCCTGCATCCACGAGTTTCGAGGTCTTCCTCTCCTTCTTCCAGGTGGACACCATTCCAATGTTTTCCTGGGTAATCTTTCTTCTTGCATTCGTCATACGTGCCCATACCAATTTAATTGCTTATACCGTATATAATCTACTATTGAATAACCAATATTCATTTTTCTCTTATGACAGTATTTCTTATTTTGTCTAATTTTGAACATATTGCTGCTCTCCTCAAGAAATCCATTTCCAACGACATAAGTTTTTGTTGAATTTCCAGACTTCAGCTCCATACGTGACAGTACTTCTCACTATTGAATTATATATTTGGAAATTTTTTACCCTGGTTATATGTCTGTTCCATAAGACTCCATTGCTGTTATTGCTCTACCTTTATTTATTCTGTTCTTAATATCACTTTCTTGTTTATCCTCTTTATCTAATTTTACTCCCAGATACTCAAATTCTTCACATCCTCTAATATACCCCTTTTCATCTTCTAATATCAAATCTTCGGTTTCGGCTCCACATCCCATATAAAATGTTTTTTTCTAAATTTATTTTCAAACCCTAGTTATCTTATTCGTCCAATAATTTTCTGAACATAAACTAATAATAATAATAATCATAATAATAATAAATCAACTGTCGTTATGAATGCTTTCAATACAACAATAATTCTAAACATGGAACTATCGTCCGGTTCCGCCAGTTGTTGTTCCATGCGCTGGCAGTTACATTGGCGACAATACGGATGAAGGCAAGTGAAAAATCCCCTCGCCTCTCGTATCTCTTGAAAGCCAACAAACTGATTTCCAGGGGGTTCATAGAGAGAAAATGTACCTCCATACTTCTAAAGGTTGTCAATGCGAGATTTCCACGCTATAAATATATTCCTCATTCAAAATATTTGAACTCGTAAAAAAAAAGACATTGTCATTACAACTACTCACTGTCTTCATAAGTTCAATTTTTCCTGGGGATCCAATGAACATATAGAAGGTGTACCCCTGGTGTCTTGTTTAATTACCCGAGATGTTTTCTTAATTTCATAGATGCATTGAAATATGGCTATTTTTCTCCTTGTATATGTTTATTTAACACGGCTATTGCTAGTATTTAAATGCTGTTGTTCTATGAGTTTACTAATTACTTGAAGGGTGCAGGGAAAGAGCCAGATAAGTCATATTTTAGTCGAACTGGAATTTCAGGTATCATTAGATTTCCCGTAGAAAGCGTTATCATATAAAGATGTAAAACACAGTTTAGCAATAGCCTGCAATTCAACTCCAGCTACTCCAGCATTGTGCTACCAAAAACCAGATTCATTAGTGCCAGTGAGTTGTCATGTAAAGAAGATTGACGGAGTTATTATTCCAAGAAGAATAATAGTCCTTTTAGACTATGGCATGGAAGATGATATATTTTCGTGGGATCTACCTCAATATCTACCTTCCTTCAGAATTTGTTAAAATAAGTGAATAGCCACAGTCAGAATTTTGTTTTACATTTAAAAGCCGTGGTTAAGTAACTTCTGAAGTGGTTAAATAATTCCTGCAATGGAGCATCTTTGCCCGTATGGGGATGTATTGGTATAGACAGACAGAAACCATGATTTAATTTATGCAACTCATTGATTGCATTTTGCTTACTTACAGATGTGTGTGCTCCAGAACAGTTTCGATGTGAAACTGGACACTGTATTCCGCTGAGATGGAAATGTGATAACAGTCGCGACTGTGAAGATGGCTCTGATGAACCACCAGATTGTCGTATGTATTAAATTAATTTTTTGTAGACTTTTTTATAATAATGCTAAGAAAATTATATTATTTTTAGTCTGGACATCTTACCTCAATATTAATGTTGATTTGTTCTTGAACATGTTTCAAAACAAATCAACATTAATATTGAGGTAAGATGTCCAGACTAAAAATAATATAATTAAAATAACCTCAAAATATAACTTCCTAAAATTAAATATTAATGCTAAGAAACATGAACGGGAAATAAATATTCTCTTCTTCAGTCCTTACAACATCGTTTTGTTAATGTTTCAGCTTTTTGAATTGCAGCTTTTATTTATTTATTTATTTTTTTGCTTTGTGAATACAGTTCCTCCATTTTTTTTTCATTTCCATAGATGTCTGCTTTTCTTATTCTTTAATCTTCGATGTATCTATTTATCAATCCAGGTTGAAATTGTTGAGATTCTTTAGAATTTTTTTACATCATCATCAACTCGCTTTTTGCCCTTCCGTAACTTGTTATGGAACTAAATATCAATAAAACTAAATATGGGGTTACACTTAAAAACTATTAAATGGGAATGGACACTTAACAAATGAGATAATTTTTGAAGAAGTGACGAAGTTCGAACAACTATGGAAATGGTAATTATATGATTCAGTTAATTGAGAGAAATTGTGTAGTATTCCGGTGTAATTCAGAATTCCTAATAAAAGTTGGTTAGACCTATTTGAATGTGTCTAAATGATACAAGGAGTAGAGTGGAGGTGAGCAAATAGTTTTCAGATACTTTCTAAATCCACAATGCTCTCTCTTCTCTGTTTTTTTTCAATTTTATACTAGATCATGTATGCAATCAAATCTTTAGAAGGTAAAGAGGGCGTACAACTCAATGGTATTAAAAAGCTGTTGGTGTTTGCTGATGATGTAGTATTATTAGGGAATAGCAAGAAGATAGGCCTACTAAAAGTAAGCACGCACATTCTATTAAATAACACTAAAAAATGGGACTGGAAGTCACATGTAGAAATGTATTGTGATGAGAGTGAACACTTAACACGAAATGAGGGAAATTTTGAAGAACTGAATGAATTGAAATACCTAAAAACAATAATAATAAACGGGAATGTTGTGCAGAAAGAAATTAAGCATATGCTTAATTTTGGAATCGCTGCTACTATGCATTAGAGCAGCGGTTCCCAACCTTTTTCGACTCGCGAACCCCTTCCACAACGATCTCATTTGGATGAACCACTGACTTTTAAATATACACACAATAGACATGCATAAAATTTAATTCCAAGCAAAAGGTTTAATAACCTTACATTAACTTAACCCTTAACGGTTAAAACCTAAAGTTACACAACGCATAGGCCTAGTTGCAATGATAAATAAGAACAAGTTTTCATTGTAATTACTCACCTCTTCCTTGGAATTCAGTGACAAGGTTGCGTCTGCTTTCCATGACACAGAGCTTTGAAATCATGAACCACAAATAATGTGATAAATTCCCGATGTTACACATATGTAACAAGGGGTATTATAGGGTTACTTTAATAAATAATAATAATAATAATAATAATAATTAATATATAATTATATATTTAATAATAATAATAATTATAATAATAATTATAATAATAATAATAATTATAATAATAATATTTATAATAATAAATAATTATGAGGATTATAATAAAATAATACTACTTATTATTACATACTTATTATAATTACAATAATAATTATTATACATTACACTATACTCAGTACTATTACCATCATACTTCTAATTCCCCTCATCCTCCTTCTCCTTCCCCTCCTCCTCCTTCTCCTTCCCCTCCTCCTCCTTCTTCCTTCCCCTCCTCGTCCTTCTCCTTCTCCTTCCTTCTTCTCCTTCTCCTCCTTCTCCTTCTTCTTCTTCTTCTTACTTCTTCTTCTTCTTCTTCTTCTTCTTCTTCATTTCTTCTTCTTCTTCTTCTTCTTGCGCCCTTCCCTATCGTGCCTCACTGACATTTATTTGCAATACACTTTTGCAGCAAAATGATTTACATAAATATTACAATTGATTGAAATTAGGGGTGTTTTATAGGTGATATGATAGAGGAAAAGTGTGTGGTTAAGACTGTACATAAACATACAACTTCTGAAGAAAAATAATGTTATTTATTATATATGAAAATATGTGAGACTGACTGACATAAATGCCAACTCATCATGCAGCTTAACATGTTCATCTACATCATTCTCTGAAGTGTGATTCCTAATTCAATTTCCAAAATACTATTTGGAGGGCACATTTCAAGTTACGTTCTAAATAAAATATGTGATGTGTGACTAACTGACTGACATCTGAATTTTATTTAGAATTTGGAGGAAAGGAGATTACGAGTATTCGAGAATAAAGTTCTTAGGACAATTTTTGGACCAAAGAGAGATGAACAGACAGGTGAATGAAGAAGACTACATAACAGTGAGCTGCATGGTCTTTATAGGAAGCCAGATATAATGCGAACAGTTAAGTCTCGTAGATTGCGATTGGCAGGACATGTCGCACGAATGGGAAATGAAAGACGTGCATGGAAGCTTCTTGTAGGAAAACCAGAGGGAAAACGCCCAGTTGGTAGAACAATAATGAGGTGGGGAAAATAACATTAACTGTGATTTGAGGGAAGTAGATTATACAGGAAATGATTGGAAAACATTAGCTCAGGGTAGGGATGTATGGAGAGCTTATGTCGAACCTACGGGTTCGATAGTGCCAGTGAGTAAGTATTCAAAATGCAAATATTACACAAAATACTATGAAACTAGGTAAACAGCTTCGGTAACAGAGATTAAAAAAAAAACTTTTTTTTTTCAGTTCTACAAAAAATGTTAAATTTAATTTTGCTGTAAAATAAATATTAATTTAAATCAATCCATTCATAGTAATTCTGCCTGAAGCAGGTTATTCACTGCAATCATAGCATTTTCATGCTATGCTTGCAGCTTTACTAGGGAATTATAGGTGTGGTAGCTTCCCGTTGCTTTCCACACCGGTGAAGGATGATGATGGCCATATGATTTCGGGGACCGTTTGGGCCTTAAAATTTTCCTGACATTTGTCTTACAGGTGAGGAAAAACCCCGATAAAAACCTCACCCAGAAAAACTTCCCCGACCGGGGATCGAACCCGAGCCCGCTGCGTGACAAGGCAGCACGCTACCTCGAGACCACTGCGTTGGCTTTTAAATCAATAATGTAATTAACTTATCTTCTTACCATGTACCATTTTAAATTATATAAAATAACAGTTGAACATTTTGGAACTGACGCAGGAATAATTTTGTTGACGTAATGTATATCTGTAAGTATCAAATTTTATAATTATATAAGATAATGTTTTATAATGTGTATTATTTTAATCTAATAATAGTGGTAGAACTTGTCATATTCCAAACCTGAAAAAGTACGCAAAATTTTACTAATTTCTTGTTTAATGATTTGGTCGTATGAATTAGTTTTTTTTCTCAAACTCTTTTGTTAAACCATACTTTGGTCGTTCTTGGTCGTAAATAAAACAATACTAATTGCATTCTAATATTCTATATGCCTTTAATGTGTCCTATAGTTGTTAGCTGTAAGTTATGGTCAGTCAGTCACAGAAAACGGATAAAAATTACTGTACACAACATAATAATTGACGGATTAAAATTTCCTCTTGGATTCTACGTTATCGGTATACAACTAACAAAAACGTATTGATATTTTCTTGTAGTCATTATTTTTCCCGCTGGAGTCCCTTGACTGACTGACTGGCTTTTTGCCCCCATTGCTAATACACGTGACGCAGTCAGTTGCTTGCTGCACTCCGCTGTGTATTAACGTAAACATGGTTTAGGAAATCTGGTAAACTGTTCGGCTCAGCTGTTTCATAAAATAATTACTGGCCCTTCTTCTGTAACAATTTGAGCTAAAAGGCAGTCGGCGGAAGGATTTGAATGTAGAGTAATTCCATGAAAATGTCATACCGATGTGAAAATTTTGAAATTGGCGCAGGAGTAATTTTTTCAATGGGATATACTTTTTTACATATGGAATTTTCTGATTCTAGAAGTTAATGATTGAAATACGGATTATTTTGATCTAAAATTAATAGTAGAACATGGCAAATTCCGAAACCTTTGCTTAAGAAGGGTGTTTACCGAATTTTTAGAGCTTCTTCCAAACCTAGAAGCAACAAGAATATTCCCAGATGGAGCAGCAAGTCACTTTAAACAGAAGTATACATTGAGCAATGTGACACTGCTTACTTGCATATTTGGATTTAACATAGAATGGAACTTCTTTGTATCGTACCATGGTAAAGGAGCTGTAGATGCGATTGGCGGTCAGGTAAAAAGGATGGCATGGATATATTCAAAGCCAGGAAAGAAGATTCAAAGTGCTGCAGAATTCTGTAAAATCGTAAGTAGTAAAACTAAACAAAAAATAGTTCAGGAGGTGACACAAAATGAGATAGAAGAAGGGAAGAGATTTTTTAAAAAAAGCTATTTCAACATCTTGCAGCCATTCCGGCAACTCATGGAGTTCGCCATGTGGAAGTGTTGAAGCCGTATGTTATAGAATATGCACAAATTTCAAATGAACAATCAGTGCGAAAAATTCACAAGTTTTGTGTGTGAAAGAAAATTATATTTTTATTAATGGCATTAAAATAATTCCTCATTATGCGATTCTTCAGTATGTATGTTTTTTAAGTGAGTCGCTAGAGTATTGTGCTGTGCCGCAATTGAAAAATTCAGAAGTATCGTGTGTGAAAGAAAATTATATTTTTATTAGTGGCATTTAAATAATTCCTCATTATGCGATTCTTCAATATGTATGTTATTAAGTGAGTCACTTGATTATTGTGTGTACTGCAATTCAAAACAAGTGCGCGGATCTTACGTGTTAGAAAATGTGTGTGTGTGAGCGTTCTTGAATTTGAAAGGTTCTCACATTAGTTTGACCTTTCATATGCCATGTGTGTCGTATTATCGGGGATCCACAGTGCTATGTTGCTACAGTTCCATTATTGTGCTAGTATTGCACTTTGTGAAACAGTCATGCATGTTGATTGCAACAACAGTATAAATCGCATGAAGTTACTTGTATAAAAAATACAATTGGCGTGGGGTATATGTGATTAAGTATGTATAACCGGTAGTGTAAAAATTATTATTGGATGTAGCATTATTGGAAACCAACAGAGTGAAAATACGTATGACAACATTGTAATATGTGCATCACCTGGGAACAGACACGCCAGTCATAAAGTAAGATTTTGCGAATTGTAATGATTTCTTTCAATTGTTTAGTTTAAAAATAGAACTCATGTCAGCAATATAATTTGTAATCAGTTGTTTTGAAAGAATTATAACAGAATTTTCCACATTTAAATAAAATTTTTAATAATTAGTATACCGTACTTTTTCGTCAATTTTTTTGTCTTTAAAGTTGAGACGTGTGAAAGTTAATTTTAGTGTTCTGGAACGAACACTGCAAATTCCATATCGGCATTTTTATTTATTTCAATGGTTTATCTAATAACATCATTAGAAATATTAAATATAGCATCAGATAAATTATAATCAGTTAATATGGATGTAATAAAATGATTTGCATGTTAGGTATATTTAACTATAGAGAAGGCCCTTTGTTATTAAGTTAATGTTTTCTTTATTTTGTGAAATTTAAAATGTTACGTGGTAAAATAAATTACACTATTTATTTAATCATTTTACAGCATATCAATTTCTACATTTCCTATACATGATAAAATATGTGTAGTACTTTATCTTCGTTTTATCGATTTTTATCTATTATAATTTCATATTATTTTGTAATATTTGTATAATATTTGCAGCTCCACAATATTAATTTCTTAATAAAATTCAGATATGTCAGTCAGTCACAGAATGTAGTCAGTCACACATCACATATTAGGTTATAACTCCGGTCTTAATTGTGACTTTTGTTTCGTTTTTATTGAGAATGTAACTTGAAATATGCCCTCCAAACGGTATTTTGGAAAATTGAATTAGGAATGTCCCGCGCCGTAGCCGAGCGGTTAAGGTAGGAAGCCTTGGCGCAGAGCTACGGGACTTGCGCTGGTTCGAGTCTCCATGGGGAAAGAAATGTCTCATGATATTTCGGCCAGTATGGGGCCGGTGCCCACCCAGCATCGTGAGGCAATTGGGTAGCTACAATAAGTAGCGGCTCCAGGTTGAGGAACCAGCTATAACGGCTGGGGGACTCGACATGCTAACCACATTTCACCCCTACACTGGCTGTTGATCATCTACCTCTGTGATTGACACATGTGGATGTGAAGGGCCAGCAGCCGGCTGGTAAAAGGGCAACCGCTGAAAAGTGGAAAGACCCTCAATCGGATTCGGAATTAGGAATCATACTTCAGAGAATGATGCTGATGAACATGTTAAGCTGCATGATGAGTTGACATTTATGTCAGTCAGTCACACATACTTTGATAGATAATAAATAGCATGGTTTTTCTTCAGAAGTTGTATATTTATGTACAGTCTTATTCACACACTTTTCCTCTATCATATCATGTAGATAACACCCCGAATTTCGATCAATTGTAATATTTATGCAACCATTTTGCTGCAAAAGTGTATTGTAAATGTCAGTTGGACATATGTGGAATTGCTCACACACACACACACACACACAGTATATATATATATATATATATATATATACACATACACATATATACACACACACTAGCTGGCCCAGCGAACTTCGTATCGCCTTTAAATATTTTTACATTAATTTTTTCAACAAAAATGATTATGCCTTCCAGAACATTCTTAATAACATAGTTATTTATAATAATTTCTTAATAACTTGGTTATTTATAAGAGTGCATGTACTTTCAAAGGGACACGCGGTAGCGTAGTGGTTAAGGCACTGCGCTACAAGCCAGAAGGTCGAGGATTGAAGTCCCGGTGGGGTTCAGGATTTTTAAACTGACAGAAATCTTCTGGCAGCACTATGACTCTGGGGTCGACTCAGCCTCTAACGGAACTGAGTACGAGACGCTTGTTCTGGGGGTAAAGGCGGCCGTCACGCAGGGCTGACAACCCGGCTGACATCAAGTACCGATTATCCAGGACCAGGAAAAGTGGGAGCCTTAACCTCCTACTACCTCAAGGGCCTCCTGTGGCCTGTAGTGGGATCACTTTACCTTTTTTATGAACTTTGAAAACAAATTATTGTACATTCACATGAGTAAGCAGTCCAATTGCTGACGTATTGAACTCTATGAAAACAAAACTCTTACTGTTATTACTTATTACATTAGCCTTACACAGCAATCTTCGGTGACTCACTTCATAACATAGATATATCAGATTCGTTTATGTAGTTATTATTCCACTGTCATTAATAAACAAATAATGTTTCCTGTCACCCACGAAGTCCCATGCTGTAGCTAAATGGTTTGGATCAAGATGCCTTAATAGAGGTTACTGGTTCAAGTCCCCATGAGAGAAGAAATTTTCTCATGGAATTTCGGACACAATGCGACTGGTACCCGCTCATAATCGTGAAGAATATGGGCAGCTACAATAATTAGCGGCCGCAGTTAAGAAAACCAGTCATAACGGCTGGAGTATCCGACATGCTGACTACTCATCACACCTATATATTTGCTAGATGATTGTCCACCTTTGTCATTAATATATTTGGATGTGAGATCAGCGGACGGCTGGTAGGCCAAGGGCTTTCTAGGTCTGTCTCGTCTTTAAGTTTTTTTTTTAACACACGAACTTATGAATTTGTTGCGTTGTTTGTTTGACAGTTGTGCATACTCTATAACATAAGGATCCAAAGCTTTCACGATGTGAACGCAATGAGTCCGTGATAATTGAAAGATGTTCAAATTGTTTTTCTAGAAATTTCTTTCCTTTTTCTATATCATTTTGTGACCCCTCCTGGACAGTTATTTGGTTAGTTTTACAGCTCACATTACAGAAATCTGCACTATTTAGTATCTTATTTCCCGATTTTCAATACAATCGGTGCAATCCTTTTACTTGGCCGCCAATCGCATCTATAGCCCCCTTTCCTTGGTACGATTCAAAGGAGTTCCATTTTATGTCAAAATCCAAATATGCATTTTAATTAGTGTCACATTGCTAAATGTATAGGCCTATTGCTAAGTACCAGCTGATCCAACTGAAAATTTTTATCACCTCAAGTTTTGGAAGAAGTTCTTATAATTTAGAAAAAAAAACTTTTCTTAAGCAAACATCTATTGCACACTTACCATGTGTCACATAACCTGACACTAGAACATAGTATTTCTTCTGAACTTCTCTGTCACCTTCCATCTAAACTAGGCAACAACAGTTAATATTGAGATATGCTTATTGTTCCAATGAACTCCTGGATCTCATTTTGTTTTTTGTAGGTATAATTTTCTGAGAATTCAACAAGTATGGCTGCTTCATTTACTGCAACCTTTTCCCGAATATATTTTTAAATGCTTCCGCCGACTGCCTTTTAGCTTAAATTGACACAGAAGAAGGGCCAATAATTATTTTATGGAACAGGTGAACCGAACAGTCTACCAGATTTCTTAAACCATGTTTATGTTAATCCTCAGTGGAGTGCAGCAAGAAACTGACTGCGCCATGCGTATTATCAATATAAATGAGAGGACAAAAAGTCAATCACGGGACTCTAGCTGGAAAATAATGACATTTTACAAGAAAATGTCATATTTTTTTTGTTAGTTGTGTACCGATAACGTAGAATCCAAAGGAAAGTTTAATCCATTAATTATTATGTTGTGTACGGTGATTTTTATACGTTTTCCGTGACTGACTGACCATAGCTTACAGTTAACAATTATAGGACACATTTAAGGTATATAGAATATTAGAATGCAGTTAATAGTATTAAATTTATGACTAAGGAGGACCTAAGTATGGTTTAACAAAAGAAGTTTGTGAAATAAAACGAATTAATACGACCGAATCATTAAACAACAAATTGGTAAAATTCTGCGTTCTTTTACAGGTTTGGAATACAAGTTCTACCACTAATATTAGATTAAAATAATATTATCTTATAGAATCAGAAAATTTGATCTTTAAAGATATATATTACGTCGTCAAAATTATTCCTGCGTCAATTTCAAAATGTTCACCTCGGTATGACATTTTCATGGAATCGCTCTATTATTATTATTATTATTATTATTATTATTATTATTATTGTTGTTGTTGTTATAATTATTATTATTATTATTATTATTGTTATAATTATTATTATTATTATTATTATTATTATTATTGTTATTATTATTATTAGTGTTATTATTATTATTATTATTATTATTATTAGTGTTGTTATTGTTGTTATTAAGACAATGCTGCAGAAATGAAGGAAACAATAATAGGTCTAATCTCGAAACCCGCCATTACGGAAAAGTTTTGGCGAACCCCTTGAAATATCGCGAACAACAGGTTAGGAAACGATGCATTAGAGGGATTATTGTGATTCCAAATTCTCTAAAAAAAAATTAAACTAAAATATGTAAAATGGTTATTTTTTCCAGTTATGTTATGCGGATGCAAAATATAGTTTTCTACTTTTAGACCAGCATTCAAGCACCAAGCTCTCTAGGCCATCTCTCGTCTTCCGTAAGCTGAGGCTCTCATCTTTCAATGTGTTCCTGGAAACTTTTTTTAATAAATATGTTGTTAGCACATGATGTTGAATACAGTGAGCCAGTTATAGTAGGTTCTGCATGACCCATATAATTAACCATGGGGAGACGGGCTGCGGAAAGCTTGGTTCTTGAATACCGGCCTAAGAGAGAAGTAAATATCAGAAGTACAGTAAAAACTCCTTATTCGCGTTTTCATCATTTGCGGGTTATAAAATTGCGACATAGTTCCTGTATTCGCGGCAATTTTTTTTATTCGCGGATCCAGTCCGTATATTAGAAGGATTAGTATCCTTTATTAACCATCAGCAACTTTTTTACTGCAGGCATGTGTCAAAGCGGCTTTTACAAGGAGAATTCAAACCAAATGGACAAATTAATATCAAAGTAAAACAAGCCTTATTGCCACTAAGCCTAGAGCCTGTTGTTAAAAGCCACCACCGACGTAAATCACGTACCGCTATGTCCGCCCTCGCCACAATCGGTGTTTTATTTTTTCAACTTGTCATTCGTTGCAATAATTTTGATTGGATAATACGCGTCTCTTCTGTTTTGTTGCCAACTTATAATGTCGAGTAAAAGGAAAGAAAATAAATTTCGAAGCGGAAAAAAAGTAGTGTTGCCGCTTAAAGTAAAAAATAAATGTTTGGCCGTTTTCATGTTGGCGAGACGTTTGCATCTATATCACGCGGTTTCAACGTTAATGAATGAACTGTACGATTCATCAAGAAATCCGAAGACAAAATAACGAATTATATCGTTGAGTTCACAGCTAAATATCGATCAGAATTTAAAGACCTTATAAAAGCGGCAAAACAGGGAAAAAAAAAAAAAAAAAGTCCTTGTCTAAGCCTGACAGTAATAACACAGGTGAACAGCAATTTTGTTGACTTACGCATCTGTGACTTGTTTTCAACTAATGTTTGACCTCTGGATCCAAAAATATCCGTAGTTTTTGTCTCACGTCAACTTTTTAAGCTATAGGTGCCTCAAAAATCATACAGATTGTGTATATAAAGGAAAATACAGTAAAAGCTTACCAAATATACTGTTTCTAAATAGTAATTTTATATATACCCCCTAGGCTATAATAGTGTAAATTGTATAATATGTAGTGCAAAGGTTGTGTTCATGCAAGTAGTTGATTTTTTTGGTATCGAACACCAATTATACATATTAAGGTACACATTTTCGCTTATAACTTTGTCGGGAGTGTTAAAATCTGTTGACATTCTCGCTTGTTGCTTGAACAATAGTCAGCCATCATATGTACACAACATCTACCTTGGTACCGTGCCTCCATGACCTTCAAATCTTGGTGGAATCGCTCACCCTGTTCATCACTGACTGCACGAAAATTTTCCGGTAAGTTAGCAAGATGGCTATTTAAAAAATGCAGTTTGATGCTCATGTTGCAATCAAGCATTTTGAAGCCCTCCAAGAGTTGCTGGACAATTTTGGTGTAATTTTGTGCATGCGTATTTTCAAGAAAGTATTTAACAATATGTTTGAATGCCAACCAACAATTATTTTGAATTTCTGACGTTGTTCCGATAAAGTGTTCATCTTTAACAAGCTGCCGATTCTGTGGACCATAAAATATATATCGCCCTTCTCTTTTCAAATGAAAAGCTAGGAAATGCCGAAATGAGATACTTGGAACAATCTCCTTCAATTGGCAAAGCTTTGCCGAATTGCTTCATGAGACCCAATTTGATATGCAGAGGTGGAAATACAATGTTCTTTCTGTCTACAAGTGACTGATGTACAATGTTTGGTTCACCAGGTTTCAGGTCTGATCTTTGCAGCCAATGCTTCCCACGAGCTCCACACACAAAAAGCAGGGATACTTGATATATCCATGTTGCTGCCCAAGAAGGTAGCCGACCATTTTAAGGTCAACGCAAATGATCCATTGGTGCAAGTGATATTGCAACAACTCAATTACTCTGAATGCTTTCATATTCTCTCTCAAACGAACTGAATGGCCTATCGGGACTGAACCAAATACATTTCCATCGTGAAGGAGAACACACTTCAAGCTCCGCTTTGAGATGATAAAAACAGTTGCCATTAAGTTACGTTAAGGCTGAAAAAGCCAACTCTTCCATTAAACCATGTGCGTTATGGAAATACACAAACCCATCATCACTTCGAAAGTACTGCAGAAATGCACATTCTCTTGTTCGAAAAAAGGATACACTTCAGAAGGTTTGTATCGTCTAGTAGCAGAGCGATAGTGCCTCTATGATCCATGCTTGAATCCGCGGAGAGTGGTCACATTATCATAAGGTGTAGAGAAAAACGTGGCGTGGTAGAAGAAAACTAACGTGAGTTTTGAAATCAGCATACCTAATTAACTATAAAGTAAAGTAAAGTGATCCCACAACAGGCCCGGAGGCCCTTGGGGTAGTGGGAGGTTAAGGCTCCCACTTTTTCTAGACAATCGGCACTTTGTCAGCCGGGTTGTCAGCCCTGCGTGACGGCCGCCTTTACCCCCGGAACAAGCGTCTGGTACTCATTTCCGTTAGAGGCTGAGTGGAACCCTGGGCCATAGTGCCGCCAGAGGGTTTGGGTCAGTTTAAAAATCCTGACCCCAACGGGACTTGAACCCTCGACCCTCCGGCTTGTAGCTCAGTGCCTTAACCACTACGCCACGGCGTGCCCAAACACCTCAAAAATCAAACTGAACAGAAATGTTGTTACAAATTGTAATTAATAGAAATTGTTCAAAATCTCTCATTAATTGATTTTATTTTGATAATTTTTAGTTTATTTCGGAACCTTGTAACATATATCCTATGTACCCATACAAATTACCATTCCATATTCGCGGTTTCTGGCATTCGCGGCATATTTGCGGAACATATCCCCCGCGAATAAGGAGCTTTTACTATATTTGAAAGTAAAGTGCTTAGGACTTTTTTTGGGATTAAAGAGAAGACAAACAGATAGGAGAATGAAAAACTACATAACAGCAAGTTGCATGATCTTTATGGGAAACTAGATGTAATAAGAACAATTAAATATCAGACTGCAAGGGACAGGTATTGTACAAATGGAGAGTGAAAGAGGGACATGGCAATTTCTTGTTGGGAAACAGGAAATAAAGTTAACAGTAGTTAGGATAAGAATGAGGTGGGAGAATAACATTTGCCATGATTTGTGTGAGGTGAATTATATAGGAAATGATAATGATAAAGAAGTACAGGGTGTCCACAAAGTTCTGCTACCAAATCAATGTAACTTAGCTCGTAAACTATTTGAGATAGAGACATGCTGTTTTTTGCAACTTATTCTACATCTCACAAAGTTTTGTTTACATTTGTTGCAAATTGTGATTTAAACGACGATGACGATACCACAGGAAAAGGCCTAATTTATATAGTCGTGTACTGAGACTGGTAAATCACCAGTAACTGTTCAGCGAATTTTCCGCCGGCAATATCGAAGAGATTCTCCATCCAAATCATCCATAATTAGATGGGCCGAGAAATTTCTAGCGACTGGCAGTGTAATGGACTTGTCAGGGGAGTGGACGATCAGGTGTGAGCCAATAAACTATCAACAATGGGCAACTTGCAATTCAACTCAGACCTCAAAAATCGGTTGGTCATGCTTCACTGGAACTGCATTTACCAAAATCAACCATTCACAAAGTTCTCCGTGAACTGCTACATCTTCAGGCACTATAAAGTGCAAATTACGCAAGCGTCGCTGCCAGCTGACTTCCCTCGCCGTGCGGAATTTGCTGATTCCATGCTGAACTCAATTGACGAAGAAAATGAGTTCCTGCAGCGGGCGATGTCCTCTGATAAGCGAATTTCTGTGCGTTTTGACATGTTAACCGCCATAACATTCGGATATGGGGGTACTGGTGACTTACCAGACTCAGCATACCACCATACACTTTGGGTATTTTCTTGTGGTATCGTCAATGTCGTTTAAATCACTATCTGTAACAACTGTAAACAAAACTTTGAGAGATGTAGAATACGTTGCAAATAATCGCATGTCACTATCTCAAATAGTCAATGAGCTAAGTTACATTGTTTTGGTAGCATGTGGCCAGGATCTATAGTGCCAGTGTGTTAGTTCGTTTAATCTGCAAGCAACCGTAGAGTAGATAAATATATTACAACTGTAGATAAAATATAAGACTTTTAATCATTGTGATATGCAACTAATATTGGAGCTATGTTGAATTTTGATTACCTAGAAAAGTAATCAGGATGACGGAACTAACTATAAAAAAGTTGAGAATAAAGTCAAAATTCAAAATGATTTGTCAGAGTATTTTGAAACTTTTATAGAGATTTGAGGCAGGGAGATGGTTTGTCTTGTCTCCTGTTCAATATAGCCTTGGAGAAGGTAGTAAGGGATGTCCAACTAAATATTTAAGGAACTATCTATAATAAACTACTTAAGCCTATACCGAAGACATTGACGTGGTGAATCATACAGTAAATTCTGTTAATGAAGTTTTTCATGCTCTCTCTCTCTCTCTCTCTCTCTCTCTCTCTCCTCTCTCCCCTCTCCCCTCCTCTCTCTCCTCTCTCCACTCATTTCTCTCCTCTCCTCTCTCCTCTGTCTCCTTTCTCCTCTTTCTCTCTCTCTTCTCTCTCTCTCTCTCTCTCCTCCTCCTCTCTCTCTCTCTCTCTTCTCTCTCTTATCTCTCCTCTCTCTGAATGGAAATAAGACAAAATTCAAGCAAGTCATCAAAATACCTGTAAACACTAAAAAGATAAAAATTGGGAACTGTAATTTTCAAATTTTGAGAAATTTAAATATATGAGAACTGTAAAAATATTGGGGGGTAAATAGAATTTTCTAGGCTAATAATTGCTATTTAGCTCTCAAATCATATTAATATCACATTAGATGAATTAAAAAACTAAATAAACCTTTCATATTTGATGAGAAAAATTATGTGCACAGACTGGTGCTTGAATCCAGGACCTTTGGCTTTCTAGACCAAGACTCTACCGAGCTATCTGAGCAAGTTCCAACCTAAATGCAAACTTTTCTCTTATATACACTGTTAATTCCCGCGCACCAAATTCTGTGAAAGCTTTGCTTCTGTTATGAAAATGGTGGCTTCTTTATTAAGAAGACATTTATTTGGGAATTTTACATTACATTATAAAGCCAGTACGGCTTCTTTCGATATTTTATTATTCACTTCATACATCTCAATGATGGATAAATCATATTTGAAGAGAAAGAAGCTCAGTCGGTAGCGTCTTGGCCTGGAAAGCCAAAGTTCCTGGGTTCAAGACGCAGTCTTGAGCGTTTAATTTTTCTCTTCAAATACGATTTATCCATCATTGAGATGTATGAAATGAATAATAAAAAACATTAAATTGAACTTGTATAAATCTCTATTAAGACATGTCCTTACATATGATAGCGAGTGTTGGATACACCCGAAAAATATTGTATTTTGAGAGTCTTATAGAAGGTATTTGGAGCAGTGAACGAAAATGGAAAGTGGCGAATAAAATACAATCATGAATTGTATTCCTTATTCACAGATCCTGACATTGTTAAGTATATAAAGATAGCTAGATTACATTGGGTTGACCATATCAGAATGGCAGAGGACAATCCTATTAAAAAAAAAACTCACAGTACTGAAACCTGAAGGAAGTAGAAGAATAGACAGATTGAAGTATAGATGATTAAATGGAATAGAAGAAGATCTTAAGAAGGATGGAGAAGGAAGGCATTGGACAGGGATGAATGGAGGAAGATCTTGTCAGCAGCCAGGGCTCAAAATGGGCTATAGTACCATTTATGATGATAATGTGCAACTAATAGATGTGTCTATCATATAACATCCAGTTGGCCTTGGCGATGATTTGACAGTTTGCAATCTGGTAATCCCCTTGAATTCCTGGTATTAATATTATTTTATATTAATCTCTTTTTTGTTAGTGAATCCAGCTATTTGCTCACAACATATTTACACTATGATTTTCATTCTCCTTACAGGAAAATTAATATAATGCCAGTGTTTGTAGTATGATATAGTCCAGTTTTCATGATCCTCTTGTGATTTAAAAGATTTTTTATTCCTTAGGTGCTCCAAGTGTAACTAACTACTAACTGGCACTATTGAATTTGGAGTTCATGGCTGCGCAGAAATAACTTCTCCATACTTCACTATCCTGACTTAATGTTTCCAGTTATTCCTTTTATAATTTATGTATGTACATGACCTATAGGTCCTGCATTTTTAACTAAGCATAATTTAATTACGCGTATTTACCTATAGATGTCAGTGAGTAACATCACCTCAATGAGACATCTAGTAGGCAACTATGGTATTACTTGGATGGATGAAGATCAGTTAAATTTTGCGCAGAGGCTATTTTATTCAGGCTAGTAGTTCTTTTACGAGCCTGAAAATCTTCAGACTTGATATACATGACTTGAAGTCGCACCTGGTGGACTTTGTCCTTTGAATTTTTCTATCCTAAAAATCCATCGACCCTGTCTGGGTTTGAATCTGATTAATGGCAAGAAATGTAACCACTAGACCACTGTGGCAGACTCTTACACCTCCCTCAAATTAAGTTTAATGCATTTCTTTCACCTACTTATTAGCCTTTCCATCTGGTTTTCTTACATGAAGTTTCCACATCCCTCCTTTATTCCTCATTCTTGCGACATATTCAATCTATTGCAGTCTACAAGACCTAATGTTCTTCTTGCATCTAGTTTCCCATAAATATTATGTAGCTCACTCTTGTTCTACATTTTCCACTCACCTGTCTGCTTCTCTCTCTTTGGTCCAAACGTTTTTTCAAGAACTTTATTCTCAAAAACTCATAATATATTCTCTTCCCTTAAAGTAAGAGACCATGATTCCACATAACTGGAAGAATAACCAATTTATATATTTAGTTAAATGCTTTTTAAGAGAAGTTGGAATGAAAAGAGTCTCTGTAATGTTTTTTTTAATGCCCCAGTTTGGCCTTTTTTGACATTTCTGGTGTTCTTTCCAGGCAATGGCGTAATTGTAACCTACTTCTGGGGGGCGCCTGGGAGGCAGGGTTACGTTACCCCGATGATATGATGGGTGATGATGATGATGGTAGTGGTGCGTCAGGAGTGTCCCTAATCCTAAGCTTAATCTAAGATGAATGCGAATGATAATGGTTGCGATGGCCATATGATATTCGGGGGCCGTTTGGGCCTTAAAGTTTCCTGACATTTGTCTTGCAGGTGAGGAAAAAACCCCGATAAAAACCTCACCCAGGAAACTATCCCGACCGGGGATCGAACCCGGGCCCACTGCATGACAATGCATCTCGAGACCACAGCGGTGGACAAGTCTCTGTAATGTTGTTGTTGACATGTCTGGTTCCTCTGATTGTTTAAAAGTGGAATAACTACTTATTTTTACTTACTCTTACTCACTGGCACTATCGAACCCGTGGGTTCATGGCAGCGTGGACATAAGCTCTCCATACATCCCTATCCTGAACTAATGCTTTCCAATTATTCCCTGTATAATCTACTTCCTTCAAATCATAGTTAATGTTATTCTCCCAACTCATTCTTGGTCTACCAACTGGGCTATAACTACTTATTTTAGCCACCCAATTTCCTCATAGTGCTGAGTGGGGATCGGTTCAATACTGGCCAAAATTCTGGGAGGAAATTTGTTTGGAACCAGCACATATCTGTAGGTCTTCGTTAAGTCATGATACCTTAAGTCACTCATCAATGACATTCTATGAGAAGAATCTATACAAACAGAAATAATCGATCATCATCATCATTTCTCATGTCTCCATTTATGGACCAGTATTATCAATGTTGTGATATCTTGTTTGTTCTTCCATCCTTTCATCTTGCTTCATCTGTACTGAATGAAGTATTTAATGGCAGATACATTATTTTCGATTGTAAATGTTCACACTATTCTCAGGTCTCCCACTCCCTATCTCTATACTTTAGCATCTATCTGTTTACAGTGGTGTAACAGCTAAATGTTCGGCCTTAGCCTCTCCTTTGTTAGGAGTCACTAGACCAATAATTTAGTTATGCACATATCTCTACAGATGTCATGAATGGTATGTGGTCAACATACTGACCCAATGAGACAGGTAGGCAACAAAAGTATTATTAGGATGATGGAGATCGGTAAATTTTGCTTAGAGGCCTCTTTATTAAGGCTTAAAGTCCTTTTATGAGCTTGGAAATCTTCAGACCCATGGCTGAAAGTCCCTCTTGGAGGATTGCTCCTTAGTTTTTTCCATCCTAGAAAATCCACCGACCCCAGCCAGGTTTGAACCTGTGACCATTGTGACCAGAAGTAAGGAATAAACCATTAGTCCACCACGGCCAAATTACTTCCAATCACTGGTGAGCTGACTCACCGTGAGCAAGTGCAAAGATCGAATTAGCTACCCACTAACTGGTCATGCATGAAAGTCGTCGTTTTCGTAATATTGGCAAGAAATTACCCAGAATTCTCAGCGGTAAAACCTCTTCCGTTATTTTCGTCTGCTATAGAGGAACGCATTTACGCTTGCGTCCCGCAAATACCGTATACAACGACTTCTGCGTCGCGCAATATTACATCGATTCTCCTATTCTTCCAGTTGAAATCTTTGGTAGACTCTATCAAATTCCTCTTCTCTGCGTATACCGAAAACATGATCGAAGTTTTCAAGGTCCGACTTCTTGGATAAAGCGGCAAGGTTTCAAACTACATCGGTTCCCTTCGGGATTCTCACGATAAATTTCTATCATAAGCTATGATCGTAAGTTACCTCGTCAGGTAGCTTACGAATTTCAACAATTATAATCGCATGAATAGATTTCTGAGTAAGCAGAATCGTATTAGGATAAAACTTTCTCAGCAGAGAACGCCTTTTACGGTCTAATGCGTTCAAAGATTCGACCCTTAGTCTTACTAATATACAGCCTTTTCTATTTGAAATAATATTTTAATTTATACCGAATTGATAGAAACAGATGTAGAATGAATGTATGTACATTTTTATTGTACTGTTAGGCCATAGTCTATTGATTGACCGAATAACTCCCAAGTCAAATATTTTTCTCCAGTTATTTCTGGGGAAACGATTTTGGTTGGGAAGATCTTTGGTCAACAGAAGGAAGAAGAGTTGAAGAAGTAATTCTTTCCCATTGTGGTGACATCTTGAAGCAGTAATTATCTTCATGCCCGATGTTGTGGTAACATTTTGAAGGATTGGTGTCCCAAATAAGAATTACTGGTTCAGGTTGGGTTTGATTTTCGGTACAGCTGGATTCTGTTCTTAGGGTCGGAAGTTGATACACTGGATAGGATGTGGGGGTTACGAAACCCAAAACCACGCTGACTGCTACCATTGGTACGGGGGTTTTGAAAACCACGCCTCTACTACCATTTGTAGGTAAGTAAGTGAACCAAACTACGCTACTGCTACCATTTGTGGGTTTAGAAAAGCAAACCACGCTCAGCGTAACACTTGTCCGGGATCGGGCTTTGTAATTTGCTGCATTTATTAATGTGGTCCTGATATTCGAAGAAGTTATCTGAAAGAAAGCAGCTTGCCTCGGGCCCATGAAAGGCAGCTATTAATTCATCTTTCTTTCCCTGATGAACATATATACATATATAGATACAAATTATTAAAAGCATACAGTGAGTGATTTTAGTATAGGAGAGTGAACAACTACTTATACTTGAATAATAACAGAGGGGCGTTGTTTAAAAAGATAACCTTTTAATATAAACAAGTTGGTTTTAAATAAAACAATAAATTAATAACAAAAGATGATTCTTGATCAAACGACCAAGCATAGCGGTAGAAATAACTGAATAAATAACATACCATACATAATACCACACTCACACACGTGTCCAAGCTTTAGGAATCACTTCTTCCGTACATTGCTGGACTAACTCAAAACAGACCTCTTCTCGGCCTCAATCAACTTGTCTATATAGACCACCATATTAACCTTCCAGTCGCATGGCGGGCTGGAACTGGATTCCACCTTTGAATCCGTCTTTAAATAACCAAACGCCGGTTGCTAGGCTGATCGAATGATAATGTTCGGTAAGAGTACAATGTATATAAAGGTTCGCAAGTAGAGGGGATATGCGCCGTAGAGATGCGCGGCGGAAAGGATGAAAAGGGGAGGGGTAGGCACAAGGAACACAGGACATTGGCATATTTCATAAATGTTCTGTAGTAGGGAGGAGAACAAAGATACCACACTGAACCGCAGAAAGGTACTTTCGGTTCAAGGAAAACACTTCACAATCATAAAAAAAAAAATGTTTCTTGTAGAAATATTTTCACATTTATTCACTTCGTAGGTTCCCAGCAGATTAAGTAAATGTAGGTGGTATTATTCTTCACCGTCAATTAAAATAAAATTATTTTATTTTCTTGAATCAACTATTCTTCTTGTATTAAATATCACATTTTATCAGGAGAACTCTTATTGCTTCTATGTTTGTTGAAAGTTATATGCAGAATGACTATGTAATTCTTTTATAATTTTAAAGAACATTATTACACCACATGATGTTATATTTTAAATTCTATTGGTTAAAAGCCCATTAAATACAAGGTTAAAATTTGATTTGTTAAATCAAAAAGTTAATTGTTTCAACTTCCAATTGGAATTCAGTTTACTCTCATTTAAAAATATGAAGTTAAGCAGGTGTTCTTATTACAGTTATAACAGAAAGCTTTATAATTCTGACAACAATGACTTAAAACAATTTTAAAAGCATTATTTAGAAAGACTGTTATATAATACAATTTCTTTAATTGTTAATGAGACATTTTTATTCAACAATGAACACCAATGAATTATTTAGGTGTTTTTCTTTATTTAAGTTATATATAAATATTAAAATAATTTTAAAGTATAAAATTATTAACTTTAACTTTCATATTGTTTATTTTTTATTATTTGACTCACCTCATACTTCAAGATGGCGGCTTCAAACATACAACATTTCAACGAACATTTTTCGAAAACTAAGATAGAAATTAAAAGATATTTGAAATTAAAAGAACTTAGAAATAAAAGAGCTGCAGATATCAAATTCATTAATAAATGTTTAGAAAATAATATCACTCCAAAATTTGTCCGGAAAATGGTTAAAAACAACAATAACCAACACCAAAAAAGTTTAGAAAAGAAAACTCTCAATTTGGAAAAAGTCAAACATTACACAACTATAAGTAAAATAGACATAGAACTGTACTTTTTACATCTAAGATTAAACAACAATTTAGGACAAATAATTTGGGATAACCTAGAAAAAAAACTTCTACAACCAATTGAACCTCAAAATGAAGAAAAAATTTGATGTACAAAAGAAAAAGATAATTAATTTAAAACCTGAGTTAAAAAAATTGAAGAAAAATATAAGTACAAAAAGTATAACCACTACATTAGGGAGGGATAAAGAAATTGAGAATAATGTAATTAACCTATCATCTGAAAACTTTACAAAAGAAGAAATATCTATTTTGGACAAGGGATTGAAAACATGCATTAGTTACTCTAACAATTTAGAAGATTACATAGCTGATATTGAAAAAAAAAAAATGAAGTATGAGGTGAGTGAAATAATAAAAAATAAACAATATTAAAGAACCTCATAGTGTTATTTCCTATCTACATAACTTAATTTAACTTTCATATTTATTATGATATTAAAATCCTGCTATAGAGTATGCCTACAGGATTGCCAACTGTCAAATCAACAGTCAGATGTCAGTTGAAAATGAAAGGTATAGATCTTTGAAACCAGTTCTGGATACTATACCAAATATTGATTGTTGTATGTTACTATCTGACATATTGTTCTCTTAGTTGTATTTTGTTGTAAAAGTAAACCCTCTACTTGTGTTCAGTATAATGCCAGGAAAATGAATGAAATGATGCCCCTATTATTGATGTTTTGTGTTATATGAGACCCCACAGGAACAAATGAAATAATAGAAAATTGATGAGATGAGTGTGATGAAGCAGTGGAAGAAAGTTTTTTACAGGGAAAAAACCGAGAAACCCTGAGAAAACCCTTCCTGGCTCCGATTCACCCAATAATAATCCTACATGGAGTGACTAAGATGTGAACTCTGTTCCCAGAGGTGGAGGAATATGTCTAACCACTTGCACCTCCGAGCTGCTTTGTATTCTGTTGTGTTGACTCAAAATCCTGAACATCATATTACTACATATTACATAAATAGCTAATCTGTACAGGCAAAACATCATATTATGTAAATAGCCAATCTGTACAGAAAGGCATTTTGTGACAGGCCCAGTTAAAAAATTGTGATTGCATTTATTAATTTATTTGTTTTTATTTTTTTCAGCTGCAAGATCTTGCAAAATAGGACAGTTTCAATGTATCCTAACACACAAATGTATCCCACAAGGCTGGGTGTGCGATGGAGAATCAGATTGTGGACGTGCAATTGGGATGATCTCAGATCTGTCGGATGAAGATGAGAGATTATGTGAGTAATTTTATAGCAATGTATTAAAAGTAGGTTACAGTTTCAGAACTAATACACCATATTCCTCCTGCCTTCCTCCTCCTTTAACTTGCCTATTGTAAAATTGCATTACTTATGTATACTATGTTGTTTCACATATCAACTAAATTAAAATCTCCTAAACATTCCAAATGAGAAAATTAACCTTAACGATGAGGTGAGGCGGGTCTCATTCAATTTTAATTTTTGTTATCTCATAGTATTAGCTTCCTTTTATTTATTTGTTTATTTATTTATCTATTTTACTTATTTATCTATCTATTTATGAATGTTGTTATTTATTTATTTACCTATCTATTATTACTCACCTCATATTCTTCTTATTTTTTAAATTAGTTTCGGAACTTTACACTTCAGTTCCATCTTCAGTAATTTTGTGACCGTTGTTCTATCGTCTTGAAGAGCGGCTCTTCAACCGACATAAGATACAAAAAAGACTCAATTTTCATTTTCATAAAGAAAAAAATTAATATCTGAACTGGGATTTGAACCTGAGACATGTTGCTTTATACGCTAGTGTGCTACCATTTACCATCAAAATGTTTATAATTTGTTTTTTGCTGTAATATTAGGGGAAAAAGGATAGAATTTGCAACTCCACCCAAACCAAATGTTCCATACTTGATTATTGTCAATTGAATTAGAGCTAAGTAAACTATACACAACACATAAATTTCCAAATATGATTAAAGGTTTTGTTTTTAGGCCAAAAAGGTGTACAATGTCCTGCTAACCAATTCAGATGTAAAGATTCATCACAATGCCTCCCTGTCATCATGCTTTGTGATGGAGTGCTCGACTGTCCAGATGAAAGTGACGAAGGAATCTTTTGTCGTAAGTAACTCAGGTTATTAAAGTTAATTATTTCATTCTTTGTTAATTTTTTCTTCATATATTCATGTCTTCCTGTCTTAGTACACATTATACTATGTTGCAATGATAACTTTTAGTGCAGGTGTGTCCAACCCAAGGGCCGTTTGCAGCCCTTGATCTCATCGATGTGGCCTGCAGTGTTGTATATAAGTTATAGTCTAATATTATATATGAAATAAGTAATTCTATTTGGAATAAGATAAATTTAAAAGAGTAAGACTTTTTCTCTTTCCAACACATGTGTTTGCGAAAGTTCATCCTACTCATCCTCTTACTCAAAATATGGAGAAATCACATCCATTTTAAAAAACCACCAGCCCACATTTTTATTAATGATCCTATCTACCGCGCATCGCTTTGAAGTCTCCATGTATTGTCAACCGCACAATTACCACTTTCAAAGGTTAGTGTATGCCAGATGTTTGATTATCATTACATTTTTGTACATTTCAACTTAGTTTCTAGTTTGCAGTTGTTTACTCACATTGTTGTGTCAGTGTTAGTGAGAGGCTTGAAGAATGTAATTAATTCTGTGAGTTTTATAAGTGTTAATCATGGCTTCTAAGTGTAGAGGCAAGAAAAGAAAATTTTCAGATGAAGGTACATCATTTCAAATAAAGTGGACAAATCAGTACTTTCTTACTGAAGTAAACAAGAAAGCAGTGTGTTTAATTTGCAGTGAAACAGTTTGTGTCTAAGGTGTATAACATAAAATGAATGACATTACAAGACAAAACATGCATCTTCATATGATAAACTTGAGGGTCAATTTCGTGAAGATAAGTTATCCAAACTTAAAATTAAACTTTCGGGACAGCAGTTAATTTTAGAGAATGTGTCACTTCAAACTCAATCTCTGGTAAAAGTGAGTTATGCAGTAGCAGAAATTATTACAAAGAATCTAAAACATTTTCAGATGGTGAGTTTGTTAAAGAGTGCATTAAGAGTGTTGCTGTTATTATATGCTCTGACAATAAAGCGCAGTTTGTAAAATTAAGCTTGTCACTACAGACTGTAGCTCGCCATATTGAAGAATTAGCGTCCAATATAGAGAGAACATTAAAATACTGAGCCAGAAATTTCCAGTTCTATTCTCTGGCACTCGTTGAAAGTAGTGATGCTAGCGATACTGCTCAATTAGCAATTTTCATAATGGGGAGTTGATAAAGATTTTAATATTACAGAAGAATTAACTGCTCTTGTCCCTCTTAAAGGCACCACTAAAGCCAATGATTTAATGGGGGAGTGTCACTGAAACCTTGAATCAGCTTGGCTTGAAATGTACAAATCTATGTGGTGTAACAACAGACAGAGCTCCTCCATTTGCAGGAAAAAGAGAAGGGTTAGTTAAATTACTGCAAGCAGAGGCAGCTAAAGGAGGAAACATTTCTGTAATGCAATATCACTGCTTAATACGCCAAGAAAACTTTTGTGCTAAATCCCTAAATTTAGATAGTGTTTTGAAAGTCGTTTGTAGATGTAGTGAATTTCATTCGTTGATATGGTTTGTGACATAGATCATTTCAAAATGCTTTCCAAAATCTTGATTCAGAATTAAAAGATATTGTTTATTATACTGAAATAAAATGGCCGAGCCCTGGCAAAATGTTGAATATTTGATCTCAAAAACGAAATACAAACATTTATGGAGGAGAAGGGCAAGCCTATTGTTGAATTTAAAGATGCAGAATGGATTTATGCATTTTTGGTAGATGGTAGACAACACAACGAAATGAACTTAATTCACGTCTCCAAAGTAAAGACCAATTGATCACTACTATTATATTTGTTCACGTGAAGACCTTTGAAACAAAATTGCGACTTTGGGAATCACAATTAAAAAACAAAAGCTTTGTGCATTTCCAAGCCCTACAAAAGTGTAATAATCAAAATTGTCAAAAGTATGCAGAAATTTTATCAGAATTAAGTAATGAATCACCGTTAGATTTCAAGACTTCAAGGAGAATGTTATACAAGTTTTATTCCCCTTTCTCAGTTAAAATAAACGAGGTCCCTGAGAATCTGCAAATGGAGTGCATTGATTTTCAATTTATGTCATACCTAAAGAATAAGTTTAACAATGCCCCCTTACTACAATTCTATCGCGACTACTTTCCCATAAAAAATATCCAGGCATTAATAGACATGCACTTCGTTTCGCATCACTTTTCAGTAGCACATACGTATGCAAACAAGTGTTCTCCAAGATGAAACATGTGAAGTGCACAACAAGAACGTGAATCACAGACAGACATTTGGAGAGTTTGTTTCGAGTTGCTAGAACATCAATCAAACCAGATATTTAATACCTTATGATAAAATCAAATGTTTCCTACCTCTCCTCAAATAAATCTTCTAAGTAGATCGTGATTTTGAGACCATAATGGTCTCATCTTGTGTACAATCTTGGCAACTGATGTTATGTCGATCAGAAGAAACACTTCTTCTTTTGTCTATTAAACAAATAGATAAACAAAAGGAACTCACAGTTTGGGAAAAAATCCACATTCAGAAAAACAAAAGAAAACTTATGAACTTCGAAATTCCCCTTGAATCCTGACCTGATCCAGAGGTTCATCAGTCCACCAACAGACGAAAGTTGAAGTATGATGATCTTGATGAAGATTTTCGGGCTGTAGGCCTTGGTCGTGAGGCTACACGGCCTACAGCCCGAAAATCTTCATCAAGATCTTCATAGCAACTCTGGCCGTGAAAGTCTACATGAAAGATGAAGTGTTTCTTCTGATCAACATAACATCAGTCGCCAAGATTGTACTGAAGATGAGACCGTTATGGTCTTGAAATTGTGATCTACTTAGAAGATTTATATGAGGAGAGGTAGGAAACATTTGATTTTATCATAAATTAAACCTCATTTCATTCCTATAAAATTTCAATTTAATACCTTGTTTGTGAAAAACTGTGCCAGATGTCGCATTGACGTATAAAAGATTTAACCGTCGGTATCAAAGAAGTTTGAAAATGTATGAGGTGAGTCGATTAAAATATATTCTCCACTCATTATTATAAAAGATTAATTATTTTCATATAACAATTTTATTTAAATTTTGAACTAAAATTTAATATTAAACTTACAAGGGTTAATAATACTTAATTTATATTGGTCAATTTAGATTTTAGAATTAGATTATACATGAAAAAATATATATGTATATTTAATTTAATTTTAAAAATAACTTAACTTATATATGATTAATATTGCCTTTGTCCTAAATGTAGACCTAGACTTGTAACGTACAGAGACTTGAAACATATACATAATGCTCAATTAATTGATGATGCTGCAAAACTACCTGGAACAACATATGGACACTTAGGACTGTAGACGAGAAAGTTGAACATTTTAATGACATGATTTTACAATTGTACGACAAACACGCACCTATCAAGACTAGATGTATAAACAGACCACCTGCACCCTGGATGTCTGATAATATCCGCTTGCTTATGACTAAGAGAGACGCAGCATACAGGAAGAATAAGGAACTGACAGACTTACAGACATACAAACATCTGAGGAATAAAGTCAATCAGACTGTTAGAAATACAAAACTAAAATATGCACATAGTATCATTACACAATCCATGTCCAACTCATCTGACATGTGGAAAAATTTAAAATCAATAGGCCTCTGTCAAAATAAACTACAAGTAGAAACAGCTGACCTACCACCAGCTGAGTTGAATGACCATTTCACCCGCCTCTCTACTGACAATTCACAACACAAACAACAGACAATAGATGAGCTAGTGTCATATTCCCAACCCACCCGAGACAAATTATTTTTTTCCTATATCTCACCTGATGACGCCAAAAGAGCAGTATTACGCATTAAATCTAAAGCACAAGGAATAGACAATATAACAATAACTCTCCTACAAAGAATAATTGACATTATTCTCCCGACAATAACCCACATTTTTAAAGCCTCTATAATGACCGGGACCTATCCCAGACTCTGGAAAATGGCTCTAGTTCGTCCTACACCGAAATCAAACACTCCCACAACACTTGATGATTATGGACCAATTAGTATTCTTCCCTGTTTATCTAAAGCACTGGAACACATAATACACTCACAGTTAACAGACTACCTCACCACACACGACTTACTTGATGAGCATCAGTCTGGTTTTAGAACAGGACATCATACAAGTACTGTACTACTTGACATTGTAGAGGACATAAGAGACTCAATGGACAAAAGCAAACTCACTGCAATAGTCCTACTTGACTACAGCAAAGCCTTTGACACAGTAGATATAGACTTAATGCTATAAAAACACTACATCTGTCGGAAAACTGCCTTGATTAGTTTAGATCTTACCTCACTAATCGTCAGCAATCAGTTTCTGTTAATAATCACATTTCTTCCTGGTGCTTGGTGAGGAAAGGGGTACCTCAAGGTGGCGTCCTCGCTCCTCTTCTCTTCTCAATTTATATTAATGATGTGACCAGGAAACTACAACACTGCAAGCATCATCTTTATGCCGATGACTTACAGATTTACACACACTTTAGACCTGACGAAATTAAGGAATATATTGACAAAGTAAACACTGACCTCAGACATATATCTTTATGGTCCAGACAATATGGGCTAAAACTAAATGTAAACAAAATGCAAGCAATAATTATCGGACATCCAAGACTATTACACTCCATAAACAATGGCAATATGCCAGCTGTCATATTAGATAACGAACAAATTCCTTATACCGACATCGTTAAAAACTTGGGACTTTACTTAGATTCAAATTTAAATTGGCATGTCCAAGTTAAACAAACATCTAAAAAGATCTTCTCCATAATGCATTCTCTAAAGCGTCTCAAAAATTGTCTTCCTACAGCTCTTAAAAGAATTTTAATTCAAACCTTAGTGATGCCACATTTTGACTATTGTGATGTTCTACTAACTGACATAAGTGACGGATTGTCTGACAAACTGCAGCGTGTCCATAATATGTGTATCAGATTCATATTTAATGTTCGAAAATACGATCACATTCCTCCATTTTTCCACGAATTGTCTTGGCTACATCTAAAAGAGAGAAGAAAATCACATTGTCTAATTCTCTTATTTAAGATCCTACATACCTCGATTCCCAATTATTTATCATCTTGTTTCCACTGTCTATCCTCAAACCATAACTTAAACACAAGATCACAACATAGTCTCTTGCTTAATATACCGTAACAGGACATCACATCACTCCATGTCATATACTATCTTCACTTCTCACAACTGGAATTCCCTACCACAAGAAATAAGGGGCTGCCGGATATTGCCATCTTTTAAAAGAAATCTAAATTTATATTTGCTCTAACCTCGACTTCATCATTACCCAGTGTAAGGTATTAATTGGTGTTTCTGGTATAATTTATCATATTCATACTATTATTATTATTATTATTATTATTATCGTAAGTATTGTTATTGTTATTATCGTATAAAATGTTTGTACATGAAATTTACATTGCTACATTTAATGTATGTTTTAACTGTTTATAATTAGTATAGTGTATATCTATATTTGGGTCCTGCGCCGTAGCCGAGCGGTTAAGGTAGGAAGCCTTGGCGCAGAGCTACGGGACTTGCGCTGGTTCGAGTCTCCATGGGGGAAGAAATTTTCTCATGGTATTTCGGCCAGTATGGGACTGGTGCCCACCCAGCATCGTGAGGCAATTGGGTAGCTACAATAAGTAGCGGCTCCAGGTTGAGGAAACCAGCTATAACGGCTGGGGGACTCGACATGCTAACCACATGTCACCCCTACACTGGCTGCTGATCATCTACCTCTGTGATTCACACATGTGGATGTGAGGCCAGCAGCCGGCTGGTAGGCTAAGGGCCTTGTAGGCCTGTCGCGCCAGGAGTATAGTATATCTATATTTGTCAAATATTTATTTGTATTTGTGCTGGTTGAGTGGAAGAGAAGACCTTATGGCCTTAACTCTGCCAGAATAAATACATTATTATTAGTATTATTATTATTAATTATTATTATTAATTATTATTATTATTATTATTATAAAAATAACTTAATATATTTGCTATTTTATATTTAAATCACTTGGTTTATCTTAGATCCTATTCAATAAGGTATAAAAATTGGATCATGTGGCCTTAATGGCAAAAAAGGTTGGACACGCCTGTTTCAGAGCATGAAAATTCTTTTCTAATAATCATGTATGTATATATATAAATATCCTGAGTGAAAGTTTAGAATGAAATTTGTGCTAAGTATTAAAGCTGAATTTTAATGAGTTGGATATTTTGAGTCACCTCATATTTCATAGAAAATAATTTTAATTTTAATGAGTTAGATATTTTAACTTCCCTCATATTTCATAGAAAATAATTTTAATTGTAATGAGTTGGATATTTTGACTCCCCTCATATTTCATAGAAAATAATTTTAATTTTAATGAGTTGGATATTTTGACTCCCCTCATATTTCATAGAAAATAATTTTAATTTTAATGAGTTGGATATTTTGACTCAACTCGTATTTCATAGAAAATAATTTTAATTTTAATGAGTTGGATATTTTGACTCCCCTCATATTTCATAGAAAATAATTTTAGTTTTAATGAGTTGGATATTTTGACTCAACTCATATTTCATAGAAAATAATTTTAATTTTAATGAGTTGGATATTTTGACTCCCCTCATATTTCATAGAAAATAATTTTAATTTTAATGAGTTGGATATTTTGACTCCCCTCATATTTCTTACTTTCTTACTTACTTACTTACTCACTGGCACTATCGAACCCGTAGGTTCATGGCCGCACGGACATAAGCTCTCCATACATCCCTATCCTGAGCTAATGCTTTCCAATCATTCCCTGTATAATCTACTTCCCTCAAATCATAGTAAATGTTATTCTCCCACTCATTCTTGGTCTACCAACTGGGCGTTTTCCCTCTGGCTTTCCTACAAGAAGCTTCCATGCAAATCTTTCATTCCCCATACGCGCAACATGTCCTGCCCATCGCAGTCTACGAGATTTAACTGTTCTTATTATATCTGGCTTCCTATAAAGACCATGTAGTTCATTGTTATGTAGTCTTCTCCATTCACCTGTCTGTTCATCTATCTTTGGTCCAAAAATTTTCCTAAGTACTTTAATCTCAAATACTTGTAATCTCCTTTCCTCTCTTAAAGTAAGAGTCCATGATTCGCATCCATATAATATAACTGGTAGAATAATAGTTTTATATATTTTCAGTTTAACGTTTTTTGAAAGGAGTTGGGACATCAAAAGTCTCTGCAATGCATAATAGCATGCATTTCCAGAATTGAGCCTATGTTTAATTTCTTTGTGCATCTCATTCCTATTTGTGATCATTGTTCCTGGGTATTTGATTTCAGCCACTTCCTCAAAATTTCCCTCATTTGTCATTAGCTGTCCATTTCCATTATATAATGAATTTCTACCTGTGACCATATATTTAGTTTTATTGATATTTACTTCCAGTCCTAATTTCTTAGTGTTACTCAATAGTGTGTGCGTGTTGTCCTTTAGTATCTCCTCGCTATCGGCCAACAATACTACATCATCAGCATAAACTAACAGCTTATTAATACCATTGAGTTGTAAGCCTTCCTCATTCTCTAAAGACTTAATGGCATGCTCTAGTACAAAATTAAATAGTAGAGGAGATAGTGCATCTCCTTGCTTCAACCCATTCTGGATTTCAAAAGTGTCCGAAAACTGTTTGCCTACACGCACCCTACTCTTTGTGCCATTTAGACACATTCGTATAAGTCTAACTAACTTTTTAGGAATTCCGAACTCCAGCAGGATACTATATAACTTCTCCCTCTTAATTGAATCTTATGCTTTTTTGAAGTCTACATACAGTTGATGTACAGTACCATTATATTCCCATTTCTTTTCTAAAATCTGTCTTATACTAAAAATCTGATCTGTTGTAGACCTGTTTCTTCTAAATGCACATTGATGATCTCCTAGAATGTCATCAATATAGGGAGTAAGTCTGCTTACTAATATATTTGTTAGAATTTTGTACGAAGTTGAAAGTAACGAGATGCCCCTGTAGTTGTTGCAATAAGTTTTATCTCCTTTCTTATAAATTGGTACGATAATTGACTCCTTCCATTCATCTGGAAGAGCTTCTTTTTCCCAAATCATACTAAGCAACCAGCGTACCTTGTCCATCAATTTTTTTCACCCTGATTTTATCAGTTCTGCCGGGATCTCATCTGAACCTGATGCTTTATACATCTTCAATTTTTCAATCGCCATTTCAACCTCTAATGCACTTGGCTCTGCCACTAGCATTTCTGCTGTCTGTAAATTATCCTCCTCAATGTCCTGTTCTGTATGTACATTTAATAGCTGATTAAAGTAACTTTTTTATCTATTTAATATAGTCCTGGAATCTGCAATCATATCCCCATTTTCATTCCGAATTATGTTTGTTCTAGCCTGAAACCCTTTCTTCTCTATACTAATTCCCTGATATAATTCTCTAATGTTCCTATTTTTTGCATTCATTTCAAGATCATTAATCTTCTTTCTCAAATATTCCCTCTTTTTAATCTTTAGTAGCTTGGTGGTTTCCCGTCTAATACTACCCAATTGCTCTAAATTTACCTCATTTGGCTCATGTAACCATTTCATTTTTGCTAGCTTTCTTTTCTTTACAATGTCGGCACATTCCTCATCAAACCTTTTCTTGTTTTGCCTCTTTTTTAAACAACCAATGCTTTCTGATGCTGACAATTTAATAGTATCTCTTATAGCCTCCCATTCTTTATTTATATCAGTTTCTTCATCGTTTGCCACATTGTCATCGGAAGATCCCAGTACTTCAAATCTATTAGCAATTTTGATTTGGTATTCTTGCCGCATTTCATCATTGTTCAAGTTTTTTAATTCAAATTTTACAGAATCATCTTTAGCGTTTGTTCCTCTCATAAGCGATAGCCGTTGTCTGATTTTCACTCTGACCAGATGATGATCCGAATTGCAGTCTGTCCCTCTAACTGATTTAACATCAATGATGCTACTGTGCCAGCGTTTATTCACTAATACATGATCTATCTGGTTACGAGTTTCTCCATCTGGGGACGTCCAAGTGTATTTATGTATATCCTTATGCTGAAATGTTGTGCTCTTAAGAATGAGATTCTTTGATGTGGCAAATGTGACTAATCTAACCCCGTTGTCATTACTATCTTCATGAAGACTGAATTTGCCTGTTGTTGGTTTGAATATGTCTTCCCGTCCCATTTTTGCATTAAAATCTCCTAAGACAATTTTCATATGATATCGTGAAAGGCTATCAAATATGCATTCTAATTCTTCATAGAACTCATCCTTGATCTTGTCATCTTTATCTTCTGTGGGGGCATGTACATTTACAATTATAAAATCATGTCGTTTACCCTTTAGAATTATGTATGATATCCTATCACTAACAAACTTAATATCTCGGATAGCGGATAGGATCCTCCTGACTAAGAAACCCGTTCCAAATGCAGGTCTTTCTGCACCCCCATAGTATAATGCAAATCTTCCTGATTCCTGACTACCTTCTCCTAGCCACCTAACTTCCTGTAAAGCGACTATATCCAAGGGCGATTTATCTAGTTCCCGCGTTAATATCTCTAGTGCCCCGATATTGTATAAAGTCCTAACATTCCATGTTCCTAGGAACATGTCCGTGTGTTTGAGCCTTTGTCATGGGTTCCCTGAAGTAGTCCCTGCCCGGAGAACCGAATGGGGGACTATTTGACCTCCGGAAAATTTTACCCCAGTTGAACCCATGTCCGCATATCTTGACGGTTCTATTTTTACGGTGAAAGATCGTCACTCTTTCGACCAAGGTACTTTTTTCGTCTGGCTTATCACCTTCGACCAGTCCGGCATGGGTACCCCTATTGGCAGCAATGCTACCGCCGGCATAGCTCTCATGATCATTTAAGCACGGAAGCCACTCCACCACGACAAGGTAAAGATACCATGGAGGGCCCCTCATATTTCATAGAAAATAATTTTAATTTTAATGATTTGGATATTTTGATTCCCCTCATATTTCATAGAAAATAATTTTAATGAGTTGGATATTTTGACTTGCCTCCTATTTCATAGAAAATAATTGTAATATTAATGAATTGAATATTTTGACCCCCTCATATTTCATAGAAAATAATTTTAATGAGTTGGATATTTTGACTCATCTCATATTTCATAGAAAATAATTTTAATTTTAATGAATTAGATATTTTGACTCCCCTCATATTTCATAGAAAATAATTTTAATTTTAATGAGATGGACATTTTGACACCCCTCATATTTCATAGAATATAATTTTAATGGGTTGGATATTTTGACTCAACTCGTATTTCATAAAAAATAATTTTAATGAGGTGGATATTTTGACTCAACTCGTATTTCATAGAAAATAAATTTAATATTAATGAGTTGGATATTTTGACTCCCCTCATATTTCATAGAAAATAATTTTAATGAGTTGGATATTTTGACTTATCTCATATTTCATAGAAAATAATTTAAATTTAATGAGTTGGATATTTTGACTCATCTCATACTTCATAGAAAATAATTTAAATTTAATGAGTTGTATATTTTGACTCGCCTCCTATTTCATAGTAAATAATTTTAATTTTGATGAATTGGATATTTTGACTCCCCTCATATTTCATAGAAAATAATTTTAATGAGTTGAATATTTTGACTCAACTCGTATTTCATAAAAAATAATTTTAATTTTAATGAGGTGTATATTTTGACTCAACTCGTATTTCATAGAAAATAAATTTAATTTTAATGAGTTGGCTATTTTGACACCCCTCATATTTCATAGAAAATAATTTTAATTTTAATGAGTCGGATATTTTGACTCCCCTCATATTTCATAGAAAATAATTTTAATTTTAATGAGTTGGATATTTTTACTCACCTCATATTTCATAGAAAATAATCTTAATTTTAAAGAGTTGGATATTTTGCCTCCCATCATATTTCATAGAAAATAATTTTAATGATTTGGATCTTTTGACTCAACTCGTATTTCATAGAAATTAATTTTAATTTTAATGAGTTGGATATTTTGACTCAACTCGTATTTCATAGAAAATAAATTTAATTTTAATGAGTTGGATATTTTCACTCCCCTCATATTTCATAGAAAATAATTTTAATTTTAATGAGTTGGATATTTTGACTCAACTAGTATTTAATAGAAAATAATTTTAATTTTAATGAGGTGGATATTTTGACTCAAGTCGTATTTCATAGAAAATAATTTTAATTTCAATGAGTTGGATATTTTGACTCACCTCATATTTCATAGAAAATAATTTTAATTTTAATAAGTTAGATATTTTGACTCAACTCGTATTTCATAGAAAATAAATTTAATTTTAATGAGTTGGATATTTTGACTTCCCTCATATTTCATAGAAAATAATTTTATTTTTAATGAGATGGATATTTTGACTCAACTCGTATATCATAGGAAACAAATTTAATTTTAATGATTTGGATATTTTGACTCCCCTACAATTTGTACATTTGTGCGCATTTACTTTCATTCATATTTTGACTCCCCTCATATTTCATAGAAAATAACTTTAATGAGTTGGATATTTTGACTCAACTGATATTTCATAGAAAATAATTTTAATTTTAATGAGGTGGATATTTTGACTCATCTCATATTTCTTCGAAAATAATTATAATTTTAATGAGTTGGATATTTTGACTTGCCTCCTATTTCATAGAAAATAATTGTAACATTAATGAATTGGATATTTTGACCCCCTTATATTTCATAGAAAATAATTTTAATGAGTTGGATATTTTGACTCATCTCATATTTCATAGAAAATAATTTTAATTTTAATGAGATGGATATTTTGACTCCCCTCATATTTCATAGAATATATTTTTAATGAGTTGGATATTTTAACTCATCTCATATTTCATAGAAAATAATTTTACTTTTAATGAGTTGGATATCTTGACTCGCCTCCTATTTCATAGAAAATAATTTTAATTTAGATGAATTGGATATTTGACTCCCCTCATATTTCATAGAAAATAATTTTAATGAGTTGGATATTTTGACTCAACTCGTATTTCATAAAAAATAATTTTTATTTTAATGAGGTGGATATTTTGACTCAACTCGTATTTCATAGAAAATAAATTTAATTTTAATGAGTTGGATATTTTGACTCCCCTAATATTTCATAGAAAATAATTTTAATTTTAATGAGTCAGATATTTTGACTCCCCTCATATTTCATAGAAAATAATTTTAATTTTAATGAGTTGGATATTTTTACTCACCTCATATTTCATAGATAATAATCTTAATTTTAATGAGTTGGATATTTTGCCTTCCCTCATATTTCATAGAAAATAATTTTAATGATTTGGATCTTTTGACTCAACTCGTATTTCATAGAAATTAATTTTAATTTTAATGAGTTGGATATTTTGACTCAACTCGTATTTCATAGAAAATGAATTTAATTTTAATGAGTTGAATATTTTCACTCCCCTCATTTTTCATAGAAATTAATTTTAATGAGTTGGATATTTTGACTCCCCTCATATTTCATAGAAAATAATTTTAATGAGTCGGATATTTTGACTCTCCTCATATTTGATAGAAAATAATTTTAATGAGTTGGATATTTTGACTCCCCTCATATTTCATAGAAAATAATTTTAATTTTAATGAGTTGGATATTTTGACTCAACTGATATTTCATAGAAAATAATTTTAATTTTAATGAGGTGGATATTTTGACTCAAATCGTATTTCATAGAAAATAATTATAATTTTAGTGAGTTGGATATTTTGACTTGCCTCCTATTTCATAGAAAATAATTGTAATATTAATGAATTGGATATTTTGACCCCCTCATATTTCATAGAAAATAATTTACTGAGTTGGATATTTTGACTCATCTCATATTTCATAGAAAATAATTTTAATTTTAATGAATTAGATATTTTCACTCCCCTCATATTTCATAGAAAATAATTTTAATTTTAATGAGATGGATATTTTGACTCCCCTCATATTTCATAGAATATAATTTTAATGAGTTGGATATTTTGACTCAACTCGTATTTCATAAAAAAATAATTTTAATTTTAATGTGGTGGATATTTTGACTCAATTCGTATTTCATAGAAAATAAATTTAATTTCAATGAGTTGGATATTTTGACTCCCCTCATATTTCATAGAAAATAATTTTAATGAGTTGGATATTTTGACTCCTCTCATATTTCATAGAAAATAGTTTTAATTTTAAAGAGTTGGATATTTTGACTCGCCTTCTATTTCATAGAAAATAATTTTAATTTTGATGAATTGGATATTTTGACTCCCCTCATATTTCATAGAAAATAATTTTAATGTGTGGTTATTTTGACTCAACTCGTATATCATACTTACTTACTTACTTATACACTCACTTACTTACTCATTCACTCACTCACTCACTCACTCACTCACTCACTCACTCACTCACTCACTCACTCACTCACTCACTCACTCACTCACTCACTCACTCACTCACTCACTCACTCACTCACTCACTGGCACTATTGGACCCGCAGATTCATGGCCGCGCGGACATAAGCTCTTCATACATCCCTATCCTCAGCCAATGCTTTCCAATAATTCCCTGTATAATCTACTTCCCTCAAATCATAGTTAATGTTGTTCTCCCACCTCATTCTTGGTCTACCAACTGGGCGTTTTCCTTCTGGCTTTCTTACAAGAAGTTTCCATGCACGTCTTTCATTCCCCATACACGCAACATGTCGTGCCCATAGCAATCTACGAGACTTAGCTGTTCTTATATCTGGCTTCCTATAAAGATCATGTAGTTCATTGTTATGTAGCCTTCTCCATTCACCTGTCTGTTCGTCTCTCTTTGGTCCAAAAATCCTCCTAAGAACCTTATTCTCAAATACTCTTAATCTCTTTTCCCCCCTTAAAGTAAGAGTGCATGTTTCGCACCCATATAATATAACTGGTAGAATAATAGTAGTTTTATATAACTCGTATTTCATAGAAAATAAATTTAATTTTAATGAGTTGGATATTTTGATTCCCCTCATATTTCATAGAAAATAATTTTAATTTTAATGAGTTGGATATTTTGACTCAACTTGTATTTCATAGAAAATAATTTTAATTTTAATTTTAATGAGTTGGATATTTTGATTCCCCTCATATTTCATAGAAAATAATTTTAATGAGTTGAATATTTTGACTCATCTCATATTTCTTAGAAAATAATTATAATTTTAATGAGTTGGATATTTTGACTTCCCTCCTATTTCATAGAAAATAATTGTAATATTAATGAAATGGATATTTTGACCCCCTCATATTTCATAGAAAATAATTTTAATGAGTTGGATATTTTGACTCATCTCATCTTTCATAGAAAATAATTTTAATTTTAATGAATTTGATATTTCGACTCCCCTCATATTTCATAGAAAATAATTTTAATTTTAATGAGATGGATATTTTGACTCTCCTCATATTTCATAGAATATAATTTTAATGAGTTGGATATTTTGACTCAACTCGTATTTCATAAAAAATATTTTAATTTTAATGAGGTGGATATTTTGACTCAACTCGTATTTCATAGAAAATAAATTTAATTTTAATGAGTTGGATATTTTGACTCCCCTCATATTTCATAGAAAATAATTTTAATGAGTTGGATATTTTGACTCATCTCATAATTCATAGAAAATAATTTTAATTTTAAAGAGTTGGATATTTTGATGCGCTCCTATTTCATAGAAAATAATTTTAATTTTGACGAATTGGATATTTTGACTCCCCTCATATTTCATAGAAAATAATTTCAATGAGTTGGATATTTTGACTCAACTCGTATTTCATAAAAAATAATTTTAATTTTAATGAGGTATATTTTTTGACTCAACTCGTATTTCATAGAAAATAAATTTAATTTTAATGAGTTGGATATTTTGACTACCTCATATTTCATAGAAAATAATTTTAATTTTAATGAGTTGGATATTTTGACTCAACTTGTATTTCATAGAATATAATTTTAATTTTAATGAGGTGGATATTTTGACTCAAGTCGTATTTCATAGAAAATAATTTTAATTTTAATGAGTTGAATATTTTGACTCCCCTCATATTTCATAGAAAATAATTTTAATTTTTATGAGTTGGATATTTTGACTCAACTCATATTTCATAGAAAATAATTTTATTTTTAATGAGTTAGATAATTTGACTCAACTCGTATTTCATAGAAAAGAAATTTAATTTTAATGAGTTGGATATTTTGACTCCCCTCATATTTCATAGAAAATAATTTTAATTTTAATGAGTTCGATATTTTGACTCAACTCGTATTTCATAGAAAATAATTTTAATTTTAATGAGGTGGATATTTTGACTCAAATTGTATTTCATAGAAAATAATTTTAATTTTAATGAGTTGGATATTTTGACTCCCTCATATTTCATAGGAAATAATTTTAATTTTAATAAGTCGGATATTTTGACTCCCCTCATATTTCATAGAAAATAATTTTAATTTTTATGAGTTGGATATTTTGACTCACCTCATATTTCATAGAAAATAATTTTAATTTTAATGAGTTAGATATGACTCAACTCGTATTTCATAGAAAAGAAATTTAATTTTAATGAGTTGGATATTTTGACTCCCCTCATATTTCATAGAAAATAATTTTAATTTTAATGAGTTCGATATTTTGACTCAACTCGTATTTCATAGAAAATAATTTTAATTTTAATGAGGTGGATATTTTGACTCAAATCGTATTTCATAGAAAATAATTTTAATTTTAATGTGTTGGATATTTTGACTCCCTCATATTTCATAGGAAATAATTTTAATTTTAATAAGTCGGATATTTTGACTCCCCTCATATTTCATAGAAAATAATATTTTAATGAGTTGGATATTTTTACTCACCTCATATTTCTTAGAAAATAATCTTAATTTTAATGAGTTTTATATTTTGACTCCCCTCATATTTCATAGAAAATAATTTTAATTTTAATGAGTCGGTTATTTTGACTCAACTTGTATTTCATACAAAAAAATTTAATTTTAATGAGTTGGATATTTTGACTCCCTTCATATTGATTGAAAATAATTTTAATCATCATCAACAACAAGAATTAAGCCCAATGGCCTGTTCTGATATTATAGGTCGAATTGGTCCTTCCATCTCTTCAATGGTCTTCCCAACATTCTTCTCCCATTTTGTTTATGGTTATACATTCTTCTTGGTATGCCGCTGCTCATTCATTCGAAATACGTGCTGATGATAACAATTTTGGTAAGAACTTATTCTTTCACAGAGATTAACTTTATTAAGTTCTGTTCTTATATCTTTGTTTTTCTTTTTATTGGTCCTGGTATCCTGCTATTGCTCTCAACATCTTCATTTCAGTAGCGTTTATTTGTTTACTATCTGCCTTCATTAATGTCCAGGTTTCACATCCATAGGTAAGAGATGGAACTGCCAATACTTTGTAAAACTTCAAAATAGTTTCTTTTCTAGTCTTAAAGTAATTTTAATGAGTTGGATATTTTGACTCACCTCATATTTCATAGAAAATAATTTTAATTTTAATGGGTTGGATATTTTGACTCAACTAACATTTCATAGAACATAATTTTAATTTTAATGAATTGGATATTTTGACTTACCTCATATTTCATAGATAATAATTTTATTTTTAATGAGTTGGATATTTTGACTCCCCTCATATTTCATAAAAAATAATTTTAATTTTAATGAGTTGGATATTTTGACTTACCTCATATTTCATAGAAAATAATTTTAATGAGTTGGATATTTTGACTCGTCTCATATTTCATAGAAAATAATTTTAATTTTAACGAGTTTGGATATTTTGACTTACCTCATAATTCATAGAAAATAATTTTAATTTTAATGAGTTGGATATTTTGACTCGTCTCATATTTCATAGAAAATAATTTTAATTTTGATGAGTTTGATATTTTGACTCACCTCATATTTCATAGAAAATAATTTTAATTTTAATGAGTTGGATATTTTGACTTACCTCATATTTCATAGAAAATAATTTTAATTTTAACGAGTTTGGATATTTTGACTTACTTCATAATTCATAGAAAATAATTTTAATTTTAATGAGTTGGATATTTTGACTCGTCTCATATTTCATAGAAAATAATTTTAATTTTAATGAGTTTGATATTTTGACTCACCTCATATTTCATAGAAAATAATTTTAATTTTAATGAATTGGATATTTTGACTTACCTCATATTTCACAGAAAATAATTTTAATTTTAATGAGTTGGATATTTTGACTCACCTAACATTTCATAGAAAATAATTTTAATGAGTTGGATATTTTGAGTTTCCTCATATTTCATAGAAAATAATTTTAATTTTAATGAGTCGGATATTTTGACTTACCTCTTATTTCATAGAAAATAATTTTAGTTTTAATGAGTTGGATATTTGACTCCCCTCATATTTCATAGAAAATTATTTTAATTTTAATGAGTTGGATATTTTGACTCACCTCATATTTCATTAGAAAATAATTTTAATTGTAATTAATTGGATATTTTGACTTATCTCATATTTCACAGAAAATAATTTTAATTTTAATGAGTTGGATATTTTGACTCACCTCATATTTCATAGAAAATAAATTTAATTTTAATTAGTTGGATATTTTGACTCACCTAACATTTCATAGAAAATAATTTTAATTTTAATGAATTGAATATTTTGACTCCCCTCATATTTCATAGAAAATAATTTTAATTTTAATGAGATGGATATTTTGACTCGCCTCATATTTCATAGAAAATGATTTTAGTTTTAATGAGTTGGATATTTTGACTCATTAAAATAAAAAGAAACCTCATAGTGTTATTTCCTACATACATTTAAAGTTGAAATTTAATATTTGCAGATAACAGTACACAGTGTGAATCCACACAATGTGAACATGGTTGCCGTCCAAGTCTGCAGGGTCCTCTGTGTTTCTGTCCTGAGGGACAGCAACCTAACAAAGCACACTGTGTTGGTAAGTTGTGTTATAAATAAAATGAGAGGCAATTATGATATTGAAAATTATTTTTGTACAGTCATGGTAAAAGCATGATTATTTAACAGTGATGCTAATGTCAGAAGTAGAAAATAATGCCATTGTTATAAAGTTATACCACTCCAATGTTATAAACTTTTCTACCTATTGTTGTATAGAAGGCTCTATCATTTAATTAAAAGTTTGTTATGAAACCCAGGATACCATTGAATTGATATTAGAGATTTTGGGCTATAAGGCCATGGTCCATAACTGGTGTTTTTCCCTAACGTGTTTTCCTCGGCTATGGAGGACATCTTCAGTGGTGAGTTCTTATTGGTGATGTTCCCTGGTCGGAACTTCGACTGTGTATGAGTGTCAGCCTGCTGGAATCCAGTATTTATTGATCTTTTATAGGAAAAAATTACTATAAGGATTAATTTAAGATAAAATCAAATGTTTCGTACCTCTCCTCATATTAATCTTCTAAGTAGATCACAGTTTCTTTCGATCAATGTAACATCAGTCGGCAAGATGGTACTGATGATGGATTTGCCATGAACCGAAATCATGATCTACTTAGAAGATTAATATGAGGAGAGGTATGAAACGTTTGATTTTATCCAGTATTAATACTTGTGCTAGTTTCTGAATGTGTGCAAACACATGATTAAAGTGGCAAAATAAAATTGTTTTGAGAAGAAAATGATACACAAAAAATTGATAAGTACAAAAAACAAAAATTGAGGAATGAAAAGCACTCTCAGATAGAAAAACCAAAAGAAAAGAAATACAGGAAATTCTCATACCACCCAGGGCACACAATAAATTCCAAAAAAAAAAATTAAACATTTAATATCAGTTTGGCAACAAAGAATAATTATAGCCTAAATAAACTAATAAAAGCCAAATTTATTTTCAATGAGAAGTGTTAAATTAATAATAAATACATCAATAATAAAAGCCAACTAAAATGAAAGGATTAAAGATAGCAAAAAATCAGGAATGTACCAAATAAAATGTGCAGATTGTGATAAGATACACATAGGGGAAACAAAAAGAAATTTAACCATTACAACCAAAGAACACATAAGAAATGTAAAAAAAAGGAGAGGTAGAAAAATTTGCAGTGGCTGTTCGTGTCTGGTCAGAAAAATATTAGATGTAAACACAAAATTATTAAAACAGTTTGAAAACACAAATGAACTCACCATATGGGAAGAAATTGACATACAGAAGAGCAAGGAGAGAATTATGAAATTTGAGATTCCTGGGGAAAGTAGCCTAATAAGTTTTTTTTTGGCCACAAAAAGTGGAAGCATTAGTCGAGATCCAGGGCTGACAACTTAAAGAAGATCAGTCTATACCAACTGACAAAGCAAAGGAGCTTTGAAATGTCTCTTACGAAAAATAACAATTTATGAAGTAAGATGAATAGACACCAAAATTGATTTATTAAGAGAACCTCATAATGTTACTTCCTAATATATTTTCTTAGTAAATATTAATAATATTGATATTAACCATGGTGATGATAATTATCATCATTATCATAGAACTGTAGCCTCTTATAAACCTCAGCTTTCTTAAGAACTTTCCTCCACAACTTTGTTTCTGGTCACCATCCACCAGTTCCTGACACAAAGTCTCTCTGAATCAGTAATCACTCCATCCATCTATCTGGATCTGGGACATCTACCTCTTGTTCTTCCGTTCACTTCATATTCCATCACTCGCTTTGGAACTTTGTTCTCATTTATTCTTTTCACATGCCCTATCAATTGCAAGCTAGCCATTTTATTGGTATTGTTAATATCTGGTAATTTATACCTAGAATACAATTGAATCATTGCCCCAAAAACAATGTATCTGACAAAAAATTAAAATTTTAATTGTTGGTGGGAAAACAATGTATGTGTAGCAATATGTCTATATCTGCCATCTAGTGTCAATTTTGTGCCCTCATATAACTTTGGGATGGGTGCAAACGTTCAATTTTGTGGTAGAACAATATATACAAAGCAAGATGGCAGAGCTAGATCCAATATTTGTCTCACAATGTGCCATGAAAAAAATTAATAATAGCCAAAAACGTAACCCTTCAGAATTGAAGGATAATAAAGCAAAGAGATTTTACCCAGACAGGGACCTGAACCCAGGACCTTTGGTTTACTGTATCAATGCTCTTACCAACTGAGATACCGGGGCAAGTTCCAATCTAGAAGCAAATCTTTCTGTTATATACATTGTAATTCCTGCACACCAAATGCTTGAAGCTGTGGCTTCATCTTTGCAAATGGCAGCTTCTTGATTAAGAAGACTTTATTGGGAATTTAAATGTTACTTTTTTCTCTTCAAATTTAATTTATCCTTCAATGTGATGTGTTAAATTAATAATAAAAAATCAATAGAAGCCATGCTGGCTTTTAAAAAGTAATGTTTAAATTTCCAATAAAAAAGTAAAAAGTAGAGTGATCCCACAACAGGCCCAGAGGCCCTTGGGGTAGTAGGAGGTTAAGGCTCCCACTTTTTCTAGACAATCGGCACTTTATGTCAGCCGGGTTGTCAGCCCTGCGTGACGGCCGCCTTTACCCCCAGAACAAGCGTCTGGTACTCATTTCCGTTAGAGGCTGAGTCGACCCCAGGGCTATAGTGCCACCAGAGGGTTTGGATCAGTTTAAAAATCCTGACCCCAATGGGACTTGAACCCTCGACCTTCCGGCTTGTAGCTCAGTGCCTTAATCACTACGCTACGGCATGCCCCCAAATTTCCAATAAAGTCTTCTTAATCAAGAAGCCGCCATTTGCAAAGATGAAGCCACAGCTTCAAGCATTTGGTGCGTGGGGAATTACAACGTATATACGAAAAAGATTTGCTTCTAGATTGGAACTCACCCTAGTAGCTCAGTTGGTAAGAGCATTGGTAGGGAAAACCGAAGGTCCTGGTCTGGGCAAAAATTTTTCTCTTCAAATTTAAAGTTATAACTGTTTTCATGCTCTACAGAACCTTCATTTACAGCCACCATATGGCACTCCTTTGCCATCAAACCACAAAAACTTAATGATTTTCCTGACATGTGTCAATACTTCATACCTGAGGATCTGCATTTTATAGAGCACTAGTTACTGCTACCGACGACGACACACAGAATCAACACTGAAGTTTAGTATTGAAGAGAGTGCTGTTGCCAAATCACCACTACTGCTATGTTGTAGTGTTGTGAAAAATGTGAATTTTTCCCGTTTTGTGCCATTTAATTTTCTTTGGCACCTTTATGTTTTCACATGAAATCTAGATGTACAACAATAAAATATACTGTCTTTAAACTATTTGTTAAATTGTGTGACACAAAAGCAATCTCTGTTATAACTTATACTCAATTATTTTTTATTCGTTGTCTACACATAGTTGGTCTTATAATACAGTACATTTTCACTGTTGATTAATAACAAATCCTGTTTTCCATCTATAACATGTAACTTTCTATTCATTTAACCAAAAAAAAAAAAACCTTTCATGGAAAAACAATGTATCTTCATTGAACATATACATTGTTTTTCCACTATTCCAGATACAACAATTTACTTGCAGTAGGAGATATGAGAGTTAAACACAAGTTAATCATGTTGTAATTGACAGAGGGTTGTTTCTGATCTCTGATAACAAATTATTTTTAAGTTTTACCTTAAGAAAAGCATGTCTCCACCATCGATCATGCTCTATTTGATAGCCCTTCACCCGAGCTATGGCTCAGCATCGGAGTTTCCACTGCAGAAGACTCTTACTCAGCACAGCCATATCTAGAAGTTCCCACTCCTCTTTACATGCTTTCCAGAGACCGTCTATTGTTCTAAGACACCTGTTTCCCAGTGCCCTTTTGAAGAGTCCAAAGGAACAAAAGTCCATCAGTGATGCATCAGGAGACTTCACAGGGATGTTGCTGAATGGAATAGTATGTATTCCAGTTTCCTGCACCATTCTCTCCAGGAATGCCAAGGTTGAACCCGAAGTGTGACTGGAGATCTTGTCTTGATGCACCCAGACTTGGTTTTTGTCTGTACCATAGAGAGCTGGGATTTCGATCTGGTAAATTGGGGTGAGAACTTCTTCCTGGTAGTACTGGGAGTTGATTTTGGCCTTTTTAGCTACTCTACGAATGGTCAGTTTTCCATTGTAGCAATATCCTGCGATGACCTTAAATCCCTTGGAAAAACTTTCTCTGCATTCGGCATACCACTTCTGAAAATTTTTTTCATCCCTTTCTCAGTAGTAAATTGCCTGGGGGTTGTTGTTACAGTCTCCTAGATAAACATATGCTCATCAAGTGTGACCAAAAATGTCCATTTTTCTCCTGCCTGGTGCTTTTTATAGAGTTTCCTGCAGTTGGTGCGGCATTTGGCAATGTGACATGGCAACAATTTACGAACCCTGCTTTGTGGTGCTTCTCCATGTTTATTCCCAATCTGTTTGCAATCACCCTTTGTGTGGCAGGGTTACCACCAGAGCTAAGGGAATTGTCCTTTCTGATTACATCTGGGTTGCAGGTAGTAGCAGGTCGTGGGTTTTTTTTTTTCTTTTGGAATTAATACCAAGCGACGCTTTCCCTTTTTATTAAGCACTGAGCTAATTCCACACTTTGACACCATAAAATTACGTTTTTTGCAAGCCTCAATAATTGCAGAATAACTATAATTAGCGTCGGAAAGGGCAGTAATGTACCCTTCCCAAAACAGGTCTATCTTCTTAGGCATTATGAGAGCAACACACGTGCGAGTGTAACAGAAGCAGTATACTGACTGGTTTGGTCACCTCGCACGCTCCTGTCCTGATGACTTACACTCCATTACAATCTACATGGCAAATCGTCCTCAGAGATCGGAAACAACCCTCCGTATATGTATTCACAATATTATTTGAAATATGTTGCCTTAACATTATTTTTTTCTCAAAACTGTTAGAATGTCAGATATATCATTTTTTGGGGGCAATCATTCAATTCTTGGTTGTATCTGATTCTCCATTTTGTATTATACTAAACAGATTGCATATTTCCCTCAGGATTTTTCATTAAAATTTGTCAACATCACACTTGTCTCAAGGCCCATGTTTCCCTTCTGTATGTCAGCAATGGTCTTATCAATGTTTTATGTATGTTACAAATAGTAATAACATTAATTACTAGCTAATACCCGGCGTGTGTATTAATAAATAATAATGTGTTTTATGTTTAGTTGAATAAGTAAAAGGAAAAATAATTATAAATTTATATTGTTATTATTTTTGATAGCCCATGCTGATTGCCTGACATTGTCCAAGAATCTACTTATCCCGATCTTCTTGGCATAAATTAGTTGAAAGACAATAAATATTATGTTTTAATGTTTAGTTTAATAAGTAAACGGAAAAATAATTATAAATTTGTTCTCTTTGTTATTGCAGCTAAAACAACCAGTAAACTAATTAATTCTATTTCCAAACTACCTTTCATATAATCCAAATGGTAAATAAAATTTTATCTTCCAAAATTTAATATTCAAGCAATCGATATAAGTAAACCCATATCATAATTATTTTTAGATACCCCATTCTGATTACCCAATGTACTTGGCATAAATGAGATGAAATACAAATTTTATTTTGAATTATCCATAAAAGAATATCCGCTGTGCGCTGCTATGCTTGCCTGGGAATCTACTTATTACAATCTTGTCATCAATGAAAGACAAAAATGGTTATTGTGAGTTATCCATAGAAGATAAACATATGCTGTTGCGGACTTTCTTAAATTTTTTTTTTTTAGATATTCAATTCTGTGTACATTAATTTGGTTTACTTATTAAGGTTTAGGTTGCATAAGCCATTTAAGCATACAAAAAAGACTTTAATAAATTAATGAGTCATTTTAACATCTTACCTCATATTTCATGTTTTATCAAACACGGTAACTATAGTTTTCAAATGATCTTGTCATTCATTTTCAACCGCCATTATGACTACCGGATATTCGTTGGAATCTCCCTCTATAACGTTGCCATCTGGTGTTGATTTGATGAACTTCGAAATATCGTTGCCATCTGGTATTGATTTGATGAACTTCGAGATGAGGTCACGTTCATCCGGAATGTCGAAATTCATAGATTTAAATTTGTTCTTCTGTATAAATATTTTCTCCCAAACTGTCAAATCCAAAGGTTTTTCCAAATGTTTTAGAAGTTTAGCTTCTTTTTCAATTCTATGACCTTCCAACAAACTATGTGCTGCAATAGCTGATTTTTCAATTTCACCATTTTTAATATTTCTAAAGTGTTCCTTTGTGCGAGTGTCCAAATTTCTTTTTGTTTTTCCTATGTATACTTTATTGCAATCTCGACAATCAATTTGATAAATTCCAGATTTTTTACTATCTGGGGTGTTCATTTTCTTATTGGTTATTAATAAGTTACCAAGGCTAAATTTATTTATCGGTGCCAATGTAATATTGAATTTCTTGAAAATTTTTTGAAATTTGTTATGTATTCCAGGATGATAAGTGATTTTCTTAAATTGTAAAAAATCTGGAATTTATCAAATTGATTGTCGAGATTGCAATAAAGTATACATAGGAAAAACAAAAAGAAATTTGGACACTCGCACAAAGGAACACTTTAGAAATATTAAAAATGGTGAAATTGAAAAATCAGCTATTGCAGCACATAGTTTGTTGGAAGGTCATAGAATTGAAAAAGAAGCTAAACTTCTAAAACATTTGGAAAAACCTTTGGATTTGACAGTTTGGGAGAAAATATTTATACAGAAGAACAAATTTAAATCTATGAATTTCGACATTCCGGATGAACGTGACCTCATCTCGAAGTTCATCAAATCAATACCAGATGGCAACGATATTTTGAAGTTCGTCAAATCAACACCAGATGGCAATGTTATAGAGGGAGATTCCAACGAATATCCGGTAGTCATAATGGCGGTTGAAAATGAATGACAAGATCATTTGAAAACTATAGTTACCGTGTTTGATAAAACATGAAATATGAGGTAAGATGTTAAAATGACTCATTAATTTATTAATTAAGAACCTCATAATGTGTTTCCCAATTTTAACTTTGAAAAAAGACTTTATTTAAATTTTTTCACTATAAAGGTTGATTTTTAAGGGTGAAGGGCTCGAGTATTAAAACTCTCTTATAACCTATAAGTTTCTCTGGAAAATCCTATTTTTCAAAAAGCCCCATCACAAGTGGATGAACAGTATGGCAGTGCACGCTTTTCCAGGAATCTACTTATCCCGATCTTCTTGGCATCAATGAAAGACAAAAGTGGCTATTGCGAGTTATCCGTTTGTGTATTTATTATGGTTTAGGCAGCATAAGCCATTTAAGTATCCAAAAGGGATATTTTTTCACATTTTTTTACAAGAGGTGATTTTAAGGGTGAATGGGTTGAGTATTACAACTCTCTTATAGCCTATATTCATCCTGGGAATCTCCTGAAAGGCCCCATCACAATCAGCAGATGAATGGTATGGCAGCATATAAAATATGAACCAAAAAAAAACATGCATTTATATATATATATATATATATATCAGGTAATGATGATGTTAATGATAACATTATAGTCCAAGATCCGGCTGCAAGATTACTACGTTCATCGAGTGTATGAACAAAATCAATTTTTTTCATAAAATTGTGAATTACTGAATACATTTTTGTCCAGTTGCGTATTAAAATTCGGCCGCCAGTATGTTTAATTAAAATGTAATTAATTTATTTATTCGATATAATTTAATTCACTTGTTAGTAAAATAAATTATAATCTAGTTTACAGAAATCGATGTATAGAGCTTGAAAAGTTTTGGTTGCCATTGCACACTTGGCCGTAAACCTTTTCGCAGCTACAGCAGGCTGTAATACCAATCAGTAATAAAATGGCGGTAAGTACGTATTTATTGTTTCCACACAGCGGGAACCAAAACCACTGCCTTTTATGTATGCTACGTACAAAGTATATACAAAAATATATCAAAAAGGTAATGTTAATATACATTATACGAAACAAATCACAGCATTTTAAATGAACTGAACTTTATTAAAACAATATAAAACAATAAATAGTACTTACCACCATTTTATTACTGATTGGTGTCACAGCCTGCTGTAGCCGCGAGGAGGTTTACAGCCAAGTTTGCAATGGCAACCAAAACTTTTCAAGCTCTATACAGTACATCGATTTTTGTGAACTAGGTTATAATTTATTTTAATAACAAGTGAATCAAATTATTTCAAATAAATAAATTAGTTACATTTAAATTAATATTGGGAAGTAAACATTATGAGGTTATATCATTAATAGTGAGTGGAGAATATATTTAAATTTACATATTATATAAAAACTTCTAAATACCAATAAAAAAATCAACATCCCAGACAGTAAGAAATCTGGAATTTATCAAATAAATTGTAATGATTGTAGCAAAGTATACATAGGAAAAACAAAAGTGAATTTGGAAACATGCACTAAAGAACATTTTAGAATTATTAAAAATTGTGAAATTGAAAAAATCAGCAATTGCTGCACATAGTTTGCTCGAACATCATAAAATTGAAAAAGAAGCAAAACTTTTGAAACAATTAGATAAACCATTGGAATTGACAATTTGGGAAATGATATTCATTCAGAAGAATAAATATCGATCTATGAACTTCGATATCCCGGTGGATAAAAATTTAATTACAAAATTTATAATCCCAACGAAAGATGGCAGCACATGAACCGAAGAGGGACATGATATTGTCTGAAACCGCCGGTATCAAAGAAATTTGAAATCATATGAGGTGAGTCTTTAAAATATATTCTCCACACACTATTAATAAATTAATTATATTTTTAATTAAACATACTGGCAGCCGAATTTTAATAGGCAACTTGACAAAAATGTATTCAGTAATTCACAATTTTATGAAAAATATTTATTTTGTTCATTCACTCGATGAACATAGTAATCTTGTAGCTGGATCTTGGACTATTAATAATGATAATTATCATAATTATTTTAAATTTTATGGATGATGGTTTTAAATTTTTAAGAATAATTTTTAATCACTGTTGTAACTTTTCTAGTTAAATTAATACAAACATACCTGAGTGATCCAGTTGTTCTTTACTGTTGTTAGATCACAGTGCATAATCATGAGTTAATTATTATGTATAACTCTTAATTTGACATACATTTCATAATCATTAAAGAATTGGAAATTAATGCCTCTCCTTGTAATTTGTTTCTTGAGGACATGTTTAAGAAGGGTTCCCTTCTTATCTCCAGCTCATATCTGACTGAAATAACAAATTATGAGGTAAGATGTTAATTTCTGATTCTTTTAACAGTTATTAAATAAAACCTCCTAGTGTTACTTTCTAAAAATGCTAATTGTAAATTTTATTTCCACCATTTTTTCTATTGTGTTATTATAAACATTAAATGAGTGAAACAAATGTTTCTTAAAGGATACATTGCAAATTCAAGAGTTACACTAGCAAAATACATGATATTTTACCAAATAAATGAGATATGAATAATGTGTAATGTTTGTTTACAGATTTAAACGAATGTCTGTTGGATGGTTCTTGTGATCAGCTGTGTATGAACACAAATGGTTCCTTTGACTGTCAGTGTGTATCAGGCTATGAAAAGCATGCCACAAAATGCACTGCACAGAATGGTGAGTATCAACACTTATTTACATTTCAGGGAATGAAAGTGAGTATTTACAAATGAGTTGAGATGCTATGCTTCAGCTAAATTTTGAAAACAAATTTCTAAACACTTTAAATTCTTCCAGTGTAAATAAATTTGTTTCATATTATGTTTAATTTTCAATATTTCTTCTTCTTCTTTTTCCTTCCAAGTATTAGGCCAAGGCCTGTTACAATCCTATAAAAAATTTTCCCTCCAGTGTTTCATAGGACGACCCAGAGATCGTATAAGACTTGAAAGCATAATAATAGTCCCTTTGATGGGTTGCTGGCCGAAGGAAGGCAAGACTAGTGATGGGGCTGCCATGTTATAGCCTGTGGTCAGACTTTTCTGGAGAAGAAAAGAAAATAAAGGAAAGAAGAAATGGAAGAAAGAAAGACTCCCTAGCCCTCGGATGCCCTAATAGCATCAGGGTTGAAAAAACAAGAGTTAACCAAGAGAGGTTAGATAGTAAAGTTAAGAGTGCAAAACACAAGTAAGTGGAAGAAATGTTTTGCTCAGCTTGGGCACCTTGTGGTCGCCATCCACATATCCCTTAGATGAGGACCCCTGAGGGGATTTTTTTTTCAGTGAATAAATATTAATATAAACATTAAGAATCTGAAAATTGACACCTCATCTCACAATTTGTAGATTTCATGAGAACATGTTTCAGAAGATTTGCCTTCTATTTTCAGCTAGTGTCCAACTGTTGGATTGGTAGTTGGTGATCTTGTAGGTTGCTTCTTCTTCTCTCCTTAGGTTGACCGATGAACGTTGATTGGTTATTATAATAATAAAAGGAACATTGAAAGAAGCTCTACTGACTTTATAAAGTAATGTTAAAATTCCCATTTAAAAGTCTTCTTTAAGAAGAGGTCATTTGCTTGATTGAGGAACTGTTCATAGCATTTGGTGCTCTTGGGAATTGCAATGTATAAAAGAAAAATTTGTATTTAGTTTGGAGGCCTTAGGAGATCTCAGACGGTAGAGCATTAGCATATAAAGGTAAATGTTCTGGGTTCAAATCCCAGTCTAGGTGTATATTTTTCTCTTCAACGAGAAATGTTAAATTTATAATAAAAACATGTATTTCTTGCTTTCATATTTTTGCATACAACTCTTTTTGTTTTTACTTTGTTTTTTACTTGTAGTTTGGCCAAGTGATAGGTCATAATTTTGTTTATTGGTGCCTCTTTTTTACATATCAGTTTGCTTCTTTTCAGCTATTCCTAAAAGTTATGGTATCCATTGTAGGGTTATTTCTTTTTTTTTTATATATATTAAATTTGGGAATTTTTAACATTATGAGGTTCAATTCATAAGAATTAAATTAATCGTGATTATTTCTTACCTCATACTTCTATATTTCTTTAAATACAGCACTGCTATATCGGCAACTTCTTGTCACCATCGTCAGCTGTTTTCACGATTGTCAATGTTTACTTTTGTTGATAATTGTCCAAACTGCCATCTGATGTTCTTTTAAAGAATTATTTCCTAAACTGCCATCTGGTGTTCATTTTAATGAATCATTTTCTAAACCGCCATCTGTTGTATTTTTGAAGAACTTTGTAATCAAGCTAGGTTCATCTGGAATTTCGAAGTTCATGGTTCTAGTATGGTTTTTTTAATATATATTTTTTCCCAAACTGTTAAATCTAAAGGTTTAGATAGATGTTTCAAAAGTTTTGCTTCTTTTTCAATCCTATTTTTCCTAAATTTTGCAACAGATGTAGTGAATGGAGTATTTCATTCAAATTGGGTGATTAAATTTAAGATGTATAAAAAAAAGTGTATATTTCTAAAGGTAAATGGTTTTTCCTTAATTAACACAAACATTTATAATAATGTCAAATAATCAGAATCAGAGATGTAAGTTCACAGTTATGAATTACTTTTTTACCCTTCTTCACAACAGACTCCCTGTAATGCCATGTATGTTCCGAGTGCAGCACTCGGATTTGGTTTGCAATAAGAGAACACACACATTCAAATTGTGTTGATTTTTATACAATTTGAGATAATGTAAAATATTTAATTTCAGATCCAGAAGATGAGCCTCCTTCAATAATATTTAGCAGTACTTCAGATATTCGGAGAATATATATGAATGGCTCTGCAGTGCCTGGAAACACTTCAATCTCACTACTACAGACATTAGCATTAGAATTTAATCATCGGAATCGAAGTCTTTGCTTCGTTCTGCACAATTCAAGCAATGCAAGACTTAGCTGTGCCAGTGTTGATGATCTTAATGAAAGCTGGGATCTTTCAACACCTCCCATGTTCCCTCTCGACTGTAAGTATTGTTATATCATTATTCATCATATTTTAAAAGCAATGCCTTATCAATGAACCCATTCTTTTATCTCCCTATATCATTTCTTTAGAGTTTTGGCATCCTTTAATTTCTGTAGAATATTCCAAAACAGTCTCTCTTGGTCTTCCTCTTGCTCTTTTTTCATAATTTTACCTTTAAAATTTCTTTTAACAACATTATTGTGACAAAGTATTAGCTATAAAAGGATGTTTTTCTACCTTGATTTTCAAGATAATTCAGTTACCTTAGATGATTTGCAGGTAATCAGGAATCTTTACATTATACTATGGGAGTGCAGTGAGATCAGATTTCAAAATGGGTTCTTCTTTTAGTCCGAAGGAGGATCCCGTCAGCTATCTGAGATGTTACATTTGTCAATATGGGATATTGTAGTGTAAAGAACATTATTTTTTAATTGTAAATGTACACTTAGCGACAAAAAGAATGAGCCGCTTCAAAAAGCAGAGTCCCTGTTATGGCCCACTGCGCATGCTCGAGAAGCTAAAGCTGTGATTCACACTGTTAAATGTTTTAAATACACTGTATTTGATGTTTTTATTATCAATTTAACATTTCTCAATGAAAGATAAATTAAATTTGAAGAGAAAAATTTGCGTCTAGATCGTAACTCGCCTCGGTAGCTCAGTTGGTAGAGCACTTGGCCCGGAAAGCCAAGGGTCCCGGGTTCGAGTCCCGGTCTAGGCGAAAATTTTTCTCTTCAAATTTAACACTGTATTTGGTTTTAATCGTCTTAAATAGTTAAAGAACAGTGAAACAGACATGTTTCTAGATATTTACGAGTATTCGACAAATGCAATAGTACTAAAATTGCGACATTTCATATAAAGTTAACACTTTTGTTCATAGTGCAAAAGTACAAGATAACCAGTATTTAGACAACTTGTATCCGACGTTCAAGTAGCTTAGATCGTTAAACCACTTACAAGAAGATGAACTATGTATGAAAGCCAGGGTTCAAATCCATCAACAATTTAATATAATACATTTGGATTTTATTAATAAGAATTAATTGAATCGTGAATTCTTCTTACCTTCTATGTTTTTTTAACACAGCACTGCGGTATCAGCGACGATTGTCACCGTCCTCAGCTGTTTTCACAACTGTTAATTTTTTCTTTTGCCGGTAATTATGGATGGCAGTTTGGATATTACCGGCAAAAGAAAATAATTGACAGTCGTGAAAACAGCTGAGGATGGTGACAATGGTCACTGATATGCAGTGCTGTGTTTAAAAAAAACATAGAAATATGAGGTAAGAAGAATTCACGATTCAATTAATTCTTATCCATCAACAATGTTTTTTTTTATTCATTTGTATTTTCACAAAATACATCCTATAAGAGCTATAACATTTAATTCTTGCCACGTAATCTATGTCCACTTTACACTATATTGAGTAATATTCCTGCCTTCGTAAACAAGCTACCGGTATATATTTAATTGTGTGTGCAATACCATCATGTTTTAATAATAATATACATTCATGTAATAAAAGATAATATAGCTTCATATATTTATGTGTTTATTTTTTTTATTACGTATTAGTGAGGAAGAAGTTTCACCCTTCAATTAAAATATTTAGTTCATATATGTCCAGCATAATAATAGCCCAGAATAATAATAAAAATAATAATAATATTATTATTATTATTATTATTATTATTATTATTATTATTATTATTATTATTATTATTATTATTATTATTATTGTCCATAATCAATACCACTACTACTACTACTACTAATAATAATAAAATGGGATGTATCAAAGGATGTGAAGAATGTAATTAACTGGGGATCAAAATTAACTCAAAATGTACCCAAGAAAATTACATAAAATATAGAATTAAAAAAAACAGATCAGTAATAACAATGTCAAATGGCGGTTTGTGGGATAAGAACACATGAATGGATACTAAATTACAAATTTATAAATCCGTAATTCGAAGCACGCTAACATATGGTGCAGAAACTTGGTAGTTAAATAAAAATTTGAGTTTAAAGCTTATGTCTTCTGAAATGGATTGTTCTAGACGCTCAACTAGACATTCTAAATTGGAAAACATCAGAAATACAATCATCACACAACAAATGAAAGACAAAATTCAATATTACATTTTGTGAGATACAGTCACTAGAATGGTATTGTCATACACGTAGAATACATATGATGCCAAAGAAACGATTACCCAGACAAGTTTTAGAATGGATTCCACCTGGGAAAGGAAATAGAGGTCCACCTAGATTTAAATGGATGGATGATGTAAGAAGAGGTATGAGGGAATTAGGTCTAGAAGAATTGGAATGTGAAGATAAATAAGAATGGGGAAAGAAGATAAAAATTTAAAAAGCTTTGGGCACAGGAAGATGTTTTATTACATTGTAAACCTGTTTATGAATGAATAAATAAATAAATAATAATAAAATAGTAATACATCCAAATAGTTAATACGTTTTTTCTTTAAGAATGGACAGACAGAATAAAATAGAAAGCATTTTAACAATTAAAAAATTAATCTAATCGGGAATTGAACCTGTGACCTTTTGCATACGAATCAAGCCACTAAGCACTGAGCTAAGCGTACGCTGGCTCATTTCGCTTGAAATAATACTCTTCAAAGGAAGAAAGAAAACATATTGTAGCACTACTGTGCAATTAATTTACTCGTGTGAATTGCGCTTTGGAACTTAAAATATTCAAGATCAAGAGGCGGCCCATTCTTTTTGTCACTAAGTGTACATGGTCCTGCTGAAGATAAGGATGATAAGATCTAGGACAAGTTCTGTGAAGAATTAGAATGTTTATTTGATGGTATTTCACGATGAAAATTATCTTAGGAGATTTTAATACAAAAGTGGTATGGGAAGATATATTCAGGCCAGCAATTAACAAGTTCAGTCTGCATGATGATAATAACAACAGTCACCTCTACCACATCAAAGTGTCATATTGTTAACATGTAATAAGAACAGTCAAGTCTCATAGACTGCGATGGGGCAGGACATGTGATACAAATGGGGAATGAAAGAGGGGCATGAAAACTTCTTGTAGGAAAACAAAAGGGAAAGCACCCAGTGGGTAGACCAAGAATGAGGTGGGAGAATAACTTCAACTATGATTAGAGATATGGGAATTATACAGGGGATGATTGGCTGAGGATAGGGATATATGGAGAGTTTATGCTCATGTGAACATGAATGTTTGGGTTTATAGTGCCAGTAAGTTAGATGGTTTGCAAATTATTTAGTTATCTTAACCACATCAGGCAATGGTTTAAAGAGGGGAGTTTCAATTAAGCAATATCACTAAGAAATAATATGAAAATTTCCACATGCAAAACAAAAACCATGATCATATGTGGAAAGGATTTAGAAAGCGTTAAATTATACTTTGAAGGGAAAACTATTGATCATGTTGTTGAATTTACTTATTTAGGTAATTTAATTTCTGATATAAATAATGTCGAGATCAAAAATAACAAAATAGAAACATTGAAAATATAAACTTTACTGGCCAAAAAAGTAGTAATAAATAATAAACATCGATAATGAAGCTATACTAATTACAAAAGTAATATTTTATTTAGGAAAGAAAAATTAATGCTCGGACAGGGACTTGAACCCTGGATCAGTACATCAGTTACACGATAAAAATGTCAATTTTTCTTTCCACTTATACAATTTTCATTCATCCGAAGGCCGATAGCTATCATTATCAATATCAGAATATAAAGGTAGTGTTAAAATCCTACTAAATGTCTTCTTGAATAAGAAGCTGCTAGAATGTGTGTGGAATGAAGATTCTCAACTTCAAATGCAAGGGATTATATAAGTAAGAAAAAATGTCTGCCTAAATCAGGAACCTAGATAGCTTAATGGATGTAGCACTGGTAAGAAAAACCAGATATCTTAGGTTCAAATAATGGTTTAGGCATAATTTTTTCTCTTAAAATATTAATTTGTCCTTTAATGTAAATGACAAATTTAAAATTAAAACAATGAAAATATAAACCTTACTAACTAAAAAAGTAATGTTAGAAAGAATTATAAACATAAAAAATGAATTCATAGTTAAATATGGGAAATAACATTATGAGGTTCTTAATTCGTAAATTAATGAGTCATATTTTTACATCTTACTTCATATTTCATCAACCGCGGTGGACTAGTGGTTATGCTCCTTGCCTCTGTTCCCGAGGGTCGCAGATTCAAACCCTGCCAGGGTCGATGGATTTTTTTAGGATGGAAAAATCCAAGGAGTGAGTCCTCTGGGAGGGACTTCAAGCCGTGGGTCCTGAATCTGAAGGTTTCAGGCTCGTAAAAGATCCTTAAGCCCGAATGAAAAGGCCTCTAAGCAAAATTTACCGCATTTTCCCGTCGTAGTACTACCTTGGTTTCCTAGATGTCAGTATGAGGCGGAATGCTGACCCCACTCTCAAATGACATCTATACGAAAACAAGTGTAACTAAATTATTATGGTTCAAATTCTTCTCTGGAGGGGGAGAGCGCCTAAATCTCTATTAAGGGAAACATGGGCTTACAAGACGAGTAGACCTCATATTTTATTAAATCTTTAAACACGGGAACTAGTTTTCAAGAGAAGGAGAACTAGTTCCCATGTTTAAAGAAACATAAAATATGAGGTAAGATGTAAAAATATGACTCATTAATTTACGAATAAAAAATGAAGCTGTACTTACTTACTTACTCACTGGCACTATCGAACCCGTAGGTTCATGGCCGCACGGACATAAGCTCTCCATACATCCCTATCCCGATCCAATGCTTTCCAATCATTCCCTGTATAATCCACCTCCCCCAAATCATAGTTAATGTTATACTCCCACCTCATTCTTGGTCTACCAACTGGGCGTTTTCCCTCTGGCTTTCCTACAAGAAGCCTCCATGCAAGTCTTTCACTCTCCATACGTGCAACATGTCCTGCCCATCGCAGTCTACGAGACTTAACTGTTCTTATTATATCTGGCTTCCTATAAATTCCATGTAGTACACTGTTACGTAAGTCTTCTCCATTCACCTGTCTGTTCATCTCTCTTTGGTCCAAAAATTTTCCTAAGTACTTTATTCTCAAATACCTGTAATCTCCTTTCCTCCGTTAAAGTAAGAGTCCATGCTTCGCACCCATATAATATAACTGGTAGAATAATAGTTTTATATATTTTCAGTTTAATGTTTTTCGAAAGGAGTTGGGACATCAAGAGTCTCTGCAATGCATAATAGCATACATTTCCAGAATTGAGCCTATGTTTAATTTCTTTGTGCATCTCATTCCTATTGTGATTATTGTTCCTAGGTATTTGAATTCAGCCACTTCCTCAAAATTTCCCTCATTTGTCATTAGCTGTCTATTTCCATTATATAATGTATTTCTACGTGTGACCATATATTTAGTTTTATTGATATTTACTTCCAGTCCTAATTTCTTAGTGTTACTCAATAGTGTGTGCGTGTTGTCCTTTAGTATCTCCTCGCTATCAGCGAACAATACTACATCATCAGCATAAACTAACAGCTTATTAATACCATTGAGTTGTAAGCCTTCCTCATTCTCTAAAGATTTAATGGCATGCTCTAGTACAAAATTAAATAGTAGAGGAGATAGTGCATCTCATTTGGTTCAAACCAAGTCTGGATTCAAAAAGTGTTCGAAAATTGTATGCCTACACCACCACCCGACGCTTGGTTGCCATTTAGAAAACATTCGGCGATAAGTGTCACTAACTTTTTAGGAATTCTGAAATCAACCAGGATACTATATAACTGCTTTCCTCGTAATTGAATCACATGGCTTTTTTGAAGTCTACATATAGTTGATGTACAGTACCATTATATTCCCATTTCATTTCTAAAATCTGTTCTTATACTAAAAATCGGATCTGTTGTAGACCTGTTTTCTTATAAATCCACCATGATGATCTCCTAGAATGTCATCAATATAGGGAGTGAGTCTGCTGACTAATATATTTGTTAGAATTTTGTACGAAGTTGAAAGTAATGAGATGCCCCTGTAGTTGTTGCAATCAGTTTTATCTCCTTTCTTATAAATTGGTACGATAATTGATTCTTTCCATTCATCTGGAGGAGCTTCTTTTTCCCAAATCATACTAAGCAACCAGCGTATTTTGTCCATCAATTTTTCTCCCCCTGATTTTATCAGTTCTGCTGGAATCTCATCTGAACCTGATGCTTTATACATCTTCAATTTTTCAATCGCCATTTCAACCTCTAATGCACTTGGCTCTGCGACTAGCATTTCTGCTGTCTGTAAATTATCCTCCTCAATATCCTGTTCTGTATGTACATTTAATAGCTGATTAAAGTAACTTTTCCATCTATTTAATATACTCCTGGAATCTGCAATCATATCCCCATTTTCATTCCGAATTATGTTTGTTCTAGCCTGAAACCCTTTCTTCTCTATACTAATTCCTGATATAATTCTCTAATGTTCCTATTTTTTGCATTCATTTCAAGATCATTAATCTTCTCTCTCAAATATTCCCTCTTTTTACTCTTCAGTAGCTTGGTGGTTTCCCATCTAATACTACCCAATTGTTCTAAATTTACCTCATTTGGCTCGTGTAACCATTTTATTTTTGCTAGCTTTCTTTTCTTTACAATGTCGGCACATTCCTCATCAAACCATTTCTTGTTTTGCCTCTTTTTTAAACAACCAGTGCTTTCTGATGCTGACAATTTAATAGTATTTCTTATAGCCTCCCATTATGTCAGTTTCTTCTTCGTTTGCCACATTTTCATCGGAAGATTCCAGTACTTCAAATCTATTAGCAATGTTGATTTGGTATTCTTGCCGCATTTCATCATTTTTCAAGTTTTTTAATTCAAATTTTACAGAATCATCTTTAGCGTTTGTTCCTCTCATAAGCGATAGCCGTTGTCTGATTTTCACTCTGACCAGATGATGATCCGAATTGCAGTCTGTCCCTCTAACTGATTTAACATCGATGATGCTCTTATTATTAATTTCATACATCTCAATGATGGATAAATCATATTTGAAGAGAAAAATTATACGCTCAGACCAGGACTTGAACCCGGGGCCCTTGGTTTTCTAGTCCAAGTGCTCTACCATTTGAGCTACCTGAGCAAGTACCGACCTAAACGCAAATTTTTCTCTATATACGTTGTAATTCCCGCCCACCAAATGCTTTGAAGCCTTTGCTTCTATCTTTGCAAATGGTGGCTCCTATATTAAGAAGACATATTTGGGAATTATACATTACATTATAAATGCCAGTATGGCTTTTTTAGATGTTCTTATTATTAATTTCATACATCTCAATGATGGATAAATCATATTTGAACAGAAAAATTATACGCTCAGACCGGGACTTGAACCTGGGACCCTTGGTTTTCTAGTCCAAGTGCTCTACCATTTGAGCTACCTGAGCAAGTGCCAGCTACTGTGCCAGCGTTTATCCACTAATACATGATCTATCTGGTTCCGAGTTTCTCCATCTGGGGACGTCCAGGTGTATTTATGAATATCCTTATGCTGAAATGTTGTGCTCTTAACAATGAGATTCTTCGATGTGGCAAATGTGACTAATCTAACCCCGTTGTCGTTACTATCTTCATGAAGACTGAATTTGCCTATGGTTGGTTTGAATATGTCTTCCCGCCCCACTTTTGCATTAAAATCTCCTAAGACAATTTTCATATGATATCGTGAAAGGCTATCAAATAAGCATTCTAATTCTTCATAGAACTCATCCTTGATCTTGTCATCTTTATCTTCTGTGGGGGCATGTGACATTTACAATTATAAAATCATGTTGTTTACCCTTTAGAATTATGTATGATACCCTATCACTAACAAACTTAATATCTCGGATAGCGGATAGGATCCTCCTCCTGACTAAAAAACCCGTTCCAAATGCAGGTCTTTCTGCACCCCCGTAGTATAATGCAAAGCTTCCTGATTGCTGACTACCTTCTCCTGGCCACCTAACTTCCTGTAAAGCGACTATATCCAAGGGCAATTTATCTAGTTCCCGCGTTAATATCTCTAGTGCCCCACTATTGTATAAAGTCCTAACATTCCATGTTCCTAGGAGCATGTCCCTGTGTTTGAGCCTTTGGCATGGGTTCCCTGAAGTAGTACCCGCCTGGAGAACCGAATGGGGGACTATTTGACCTCCGGAAAATTTTACCCCAGTTGAACCCATGTCCGCATTTCTTGACGGTTCTATTTTTACGGTGAAAGATCGTCACTCTTTCGACCAAGGTACTTTTTTCGTCTCGCTTATCACATTCGACCAGTCCGGCATGGGTAACCCTATCGGCAGCAATGCTACCGCCGGCATAGCTCTCAGGATCATTTAAGCACGCAAGCCACTCCACCACGACAAGGTAAAGATACCATGGAGGGAATGAAGCTGTACTAGCTATAAAAAAGTGGTAAAATACCACTAAATATGTTCTTGAATAAGAAATGGTTAAAATGTGTGTAGAATGAAGGTTCTCAACTTCAAGTGCAAGGAATTGTATAATATTGGGAAGGCATGTGGTACTGTTAACAGTGAGTTGTCCGTCAGATGCCAGGCAGCCCCTTTGGCACTTTTTAACATGGGTACGCAATGTGGTGCCACTTGGTTTCACCTCCTCCCTTCTGTTCTTCTTCGTCATCATCATCCCTCAGACATATTACACAAACACATAAACATACACTGATCCACACTCCTCTCTGTACACAATACAAGAATACATCATCTATATAAAGTGGTTTGCTGAGGTTTATAAATTGAAAGTGGACTACATAATGCCATCTATCTGCTCAGTGTGGAATCTGTAGCATGTGAAGTACAATGGGTAACATATACATTACCATACAGAGTTTCATAAACATCCTTGTGTATTAATTACTACCACTATAGACTTGTTACATAATACAGGATGTTCCGAAACTGTTCGTTCAATTTAATACAGGAGGTAGAGAATATCAAAACAAATATATTTCGATATGGTCTCAGAAGTCAACTTGTGATGTTAGAGAACATTTTCTTAGTGATGCTGACGTAAGTTGTTGTGTCGGCTGAGGTGGCACTGAGGCCTGGCCATCTAGGTCATCTGACCTCACGTGTCTGGATTTCTTCCTCTGGGGGAATATGAAGCAGCTGGTGTATGAAACCATTATGGAAACAGAAGAAAACCTCATCCGCTTCTGGGACCATTGTGGACATGCCAGGAATCTTCGAACGAACACGACACTCAATGGTTAAACTATGTATTGCATGCATACAGGCCAGTGGTCATGCGTTTGAGCAATTCCTGTGATGCTGTTGCCGTAATTAGCATTGTTAACTACCTTCTGTGTAAATCATCCCCAACATTACAAATTGATTTCAGAGAATTGAAATCTGTTAGTTTTGATATTTTCTACCTTATTAATTTGAACAAATAGCACTCTGTATATTTTTTATTGTTGTATCTAATACCAAATTACTGGGTTTACCCATTACTTTCCTGGCTTCATGATATAATTAAACCATATTCTTTCATTTTCAGCTATGACACAAATTGCTCTAGATTGGATCTCAGGAAACTGGTATTTTCTGGATGATACACATGAGATGATCTTTCTATGTAACTCTACGCTGGAGGCTTGTGTTATTCTGATTGATGTAAACCTCAATAAACCAAGAGGAATTGCTCTGGATCCAACAAAGGGGTAAGAATATTGTCAGTACAGATAATTACCATATTTATTTCCATATTTTATGCACTTTTTAAATGAAATTTTATTTCTAAAACAGAGATGCATAAATGGAAATTGTTTCCTCCAATAATGAATCATGCCCTCACAAATTCAAAGTTTCTTTCCACAGCAGTGGTGTCCAATTATAATGAGCCTAGGGACCAGAAATAGATTTTCTAATCAGTAAAGGGCCGCAGATCGAAAATTGTAATTAACAAGTACACTTTAGTTACTACTTAGGAAAAAAAAAAAAACTCCTGGCGCGACAGGCCTACAAGGCCCTTAGCCTACCAGCCGGCTGCAGGCCTCACATCCACATGTGTTAATCACAGAGGTAGATGATAATCAGCCAGTGTAGGGGTGACATGTGGTCAGTATGTCGAGTCCCCCAGCCGTTATAGCTGGTTTTCTCAACCTGGAGCCGCTACTTATTGTAGCTACCCAAATGCATCACGATGCTGGGTGGGCACCGGTCCCATACTGGCCGAAATACCATGAGAAAATTTCTTCCCCCATGGAGACTCGAACCAGCGCAAGTCCCGTAGCTCTGCGCCAAGGCTTCCTGCCTTAACCATTCGGCTACGGCGCGGGACACTACTTAGGAAAGAAATATTCATATTTGTTTTAGAAGTAGCATTAATATTCAATGGGACTATTCGAAAACACAATTGCATTGAAGAGGGATAGAAAAGTCATTTCATTAATCTTGTCCTCAGTTACATGTCATGTTAGCATAAATAAACTTTTTCTCGCTGCTAGAGGTTGTTCGATGGATGAACATGTTTATCACAGTGTTGAATCAATAAATGCAGAATTTATTTGAAATATAGAATGACTAAAATAATGCTTAACAATTTCATATACAGGGCTATTCAAAAAGAAGGAACAGACTTCTAACATTTATATCTTCCAAACTACAAAAAAAAATATAAACACAATTCGGACGTTCCTGGAAAGAACAAAAGTTCAAATTTCACTATTTTATGCATTAAATATGAACACCATGTGTTACACGACAAATACCAAAATGGTGTTGTTTATTTTTTATTATTTCACTCACCTCATACTTCATAATTCATAGCAGACCCTGGGTTTCTTCACATAATTTGTGACATTGTCAATGCTGCGTCACGTTCACAATATTAAAGAACCTCATAGTGTTATTTCCTATCTACATAACTTAACCAAAATGGTGGCTCATTTCTTGCCATACACGAATCAGCTGATCTCTAGTTATCGAATTCACAGCTTCAACAATTCAATGTCGCAGATTTTCTAGAGTGTCAGACATAGGGTGGATAAAAATATGGTCTTTCACGTAACCCCACAGATAAAAATCACACTTCAAGCAACAGCACCAATGTAGCCATGATCGGAACTTGAAACTTTTCTCTTTCTAGGAACATTGGAATTGTGTTTCTATTTTTTGTAATTTGGAAGAAATAAATGTTTGCAGTCTGTTCCTGCTTGAATAGCCCTATATATTATGATATCAAATAAAAATAAAATAGCACCATAAAAGAAATGACAGCTCTTAAAATCCTTTTAAAAAATGTTTTAATGGGAAAAACATTTATTACAGTACAATAAGCAAGAACTTCATGAGCCATTTGAAATGGCTTGAAGGACCACATGTGGCATAAGCCTCCATTTGGATAGCATTGGTGTAAAAGATTACCTTCACTGTAAGCAACTATGCAGCTGGAGAGTGGCACTCATTATCTCTAAACACCAATGAATACTGGTAATCAGAAGAAGAAACAGCATAAACTAAAAAGGAGATAAGGAATTACAAAAATTAGCACTGCCCATTTTTATGATACCAGTAATGGTAATGATAATACATTTATGCACATATTAGTAGAGGACCACCTCCCACAACAACTAATATGGAACATTCATCATTTTCTTCATTTAGTTTTGAGTTATAGAACATTAAAATTAAATATATATATAAAGGAATTCTTGGAATGATGATCACCTGCATTTATTTCAAGAAAAAACTATAGAGGAATTGAGAGATCAGATTGAACATGCTATCAATGATATTCCATTAGCAACAATCAAGACGGTATGTCGCTCTATTTGACGTTGTTGAGAGTGTACTGTAGCAGATGGCAGACATTTTCATTATGTACGGGCTTAAGGAAGTTTAAGGAATACAACTAAACAAAAAGTTGTATTTCTGTTTCATTTTGTTGCTGAGAAATAATGTTTCAGAGAGTTTATACGTCAATTTGAGACACTATGTTTATACACTCTGGTAGATCTGTAAATTATTTTTTGTTACCCAAACTGGGATAAAGAAATTCTTCTCTTCAAAAAAATAATTTATTGATCAACATGAGTGTATATATTTACATATAACATTGTAATAATAGTTTTACAATTAATAATCCCATCATAATCTTCTTGAATAAGAAGCTCTCCAATTGTGTTGTGACCAGTGGTTCGCTGCTGTAGGTAAGTGGGATTACATAAGAGAGAACAATTTGTGTGTGAAGTGAGATGCCTAGATAACACAGATAATGCATAAGCACGTGAAACTGGAGATGTGTTCAGATCCTAGTTCAGGTATTCATTTTTTTCTTAAAAAATTACATGAAATTTAAACATAGTAGGAAATAGTGCATCATTGTGACAGAACAACGGTCATAAAAATAAGAATCAAATGAATCGTGAATTCTTCTTACCTCATACTTCTATGTTTTTTTAAACACAGCACCGCAGTATCGGCGACCATCGTCACCATCATCAGCTGTTTTCACAACTGTCAATATTTTCTTTTGCCGGTAATTATCCAAACTGCCATCTGGTGTTCTTTTGAAGGAGTCATTTTCTAAACTGCCATTTGTTGTATTTTTGAAGAACTTTGTAATCAAGCTTGGTTCGTCCGGAATCTCGAAGTTCATGGTTCTAGTATGGTGTTTTTAATATATATTTTTTTCCAAACTCTTAAATCCAAAGGTTTAGATAGATGTTTCAAAAGTTTTGCTTCTTTTTCAATTCTATGATTCTCAAATAAACTATGTGCTGCTATAGCTGATTTTTCAATTTCTCCATTCTTTATGTTTCTAAAGTGTTTTTTTTTACAAGTTTCCAAGTTCCTTTATGTTTTTCCTATATATATCCTATTGCAATCTTTGCAATTAATTTGGTAAATTCCAGATTTTTTGTTGTCTGGGGTGTTAACTTTATTATTAGTTAACAGAAGATTACCCAGGCTGAATTTGTTAATTGGAGCCAATGTTATATTAAATTTTTCTGAAATTTTTTTGAAACTTATTATGGACTTCAGGATGGTAAGTAAATTTCTTGAATTTTTCATCATTCTTGGAATCATGTTGTTGGGTGGTGTATTCCTGTAACTTTTTCTGTTGTTTAAATTTTTTAAATTTATTCTTTATTATGTCTTCATCAAAACCATTTATTTTAGCAATATGTACAATATGATTATATTCATTATCAAAATCTTCTACATTAAGTGGAATATTTATCAATCTGTGTAATAGACTATTGAAGATTTTATGTAGTTCGTAAATTAATGAGTCATTTTTTAACATCTTACCTCATATTTTATGTTTCTTCAAACAGGGGAACTAGTTCAAGAGAAGGATCTCTCTCATTTTCAACCGGCATTATGATTATCGGATTTTCGTTGGAATCTCCAGCAATAACGTTGCCATCTGGATCAACACCAGATGGCAACGTTATTGCTGGAGATTCCAGTGAAAATCCAGTAGTCATAATGTCGATTGAAAATGAGAGAGATCCTTCTCTTGAAAACCCGTTCCCCTGTTTGAAGAAACATAAAATATGAGGTAATATGTTAAAAAATGACTAATTAATTTACGAATTAAGAACCTCATAATGTTATTTCCCATATTTAACTATGAATTTTATGTAGTTGTCCGTATGAGTGTCCTTTCTATAAATATTCAATTCTTTGCTGCTGTTCATTTCTTATTATGTGTACGTCTAAAAAATGGGATCTTGTTATCTTGTGCAATTTCAATAGTGAATTTTACTGACTCATCCTGAAGATTAAGCAATTTTAATGCATCTTGAATGTATTTTGCATCAATTACAGCGATAATATCATCCACATATCTATACCATCACTTAAAAATCGAAGGATAAGCATTGGTGATATGCGATTCAAGATGCCCCATAAATAAATTGACTAAAAATGGAGAAAGTGGATTTCCCATTGCCAATCCAGAAATTTGCTTATAAAATTTTCCATTAAATGTGAAGAAATAAAAATATTAAATATTGAATAATTATTCCGATACTAGTCTGAAAGAAGATAAAATATGAGATGATGTGATATTTTTAGTATTAAATTAAATTTAATAATTCATTAAATTGTTTAGTTACATGTTCTTCACAATATGGGGAGCTTCGAGTCCAATGCTTGAACGAGCTCTGCTGGATGGATCCAATAGAACAACTTTACTACAGCAGAAGATAGTTTATCCATATGGATTGACAGTGGATTACCCCATGCAGCATGTGTACTGGGTGGACACATACCTCGACTTTGTAGAGAGAGTTGACTACGATGGATCCAACAGAAGAACAATCAAAAAAAGGTTTTCCTGTAAGTCTTATCATTCAATTTTACAGTTTAAAATATGATCATTAATACATTGTTTGTTAAAAACTAAATGCGTCTATTATGCAGAGTTTTTTTTCCTAAAAAGAAATTAAACATAGGCTCAATTCTGGAAATGCATGCTATTATGCATTGCAGAGACTTTTGATGTCCCAACTCCTTTAAAAAAACATTAAGCTGAAAATATATAAAACTATTATTCTACCAGTTATATTATATGGGTGCGAAACATGGACTCTTACTTTAAGGGAGGAAAGGAGATTACGAGTATTTGAGAATAAAGTTCTTAAGAAAATTTTTGGACCAAAGAGAGATGAACAGACAGGTGAATGGAGAAGACTACATAACAATGAACTACATGGTCTTTATAGGAAGCCAGATATAATAAGAAAAGTTAAGTCTCGTAGACTGCGATGGGCAGGACATGTTGCACGTATGGGGAATGAAAGACGTGCATGGAAGCTTCTTGTAGGAAAGCCAGAGGGAAAACGCCCAGTTGGTAGGCCAAGAATGAGGTGGGAGAACAACATTAACTATGATTTGAGGGAAGCAGATTATACAGGGAATGATTGGAAAGCATTGGCTCAGGATAGGGATGTATGGAGAGATTATGTCTGCGGGGCCATGAACCTTCGGGTTCGATAGTGCCAGTGAGTAAGTAAGTAAGTAAATTTTGAAAGTATTATCTAAGGTGCGTCCATTATGTGAATAAATATGACAGTAAAATGTAAGTAGTTAGAAATACACCTAAACTTCACTTAATAGGTATTCACCTTAGAACATGTTTATCTTTCAACCAAAATTCAGTAATAAATTTAAACAAAAATTAAGAATTATTTTGAAAAGAAAAATTATTGCTTGAATTGGGATTTGAACCTGAAACCTCTAACTCTGTACACTCGTATGCTTACCATTACACTTTTTTGCACGATAGTGCGTTCTGTCGTACTTACATCAATGGCGACCATGATTGAAAGTTCAACTGCCTACATTTCGGGGTTGCCAACCTAATGAACTATGCTGTAATAAAATAACTATACTGTAATATTACATATTACAAACTATGTGTGGGAAGTAAAACCACTGCTCACTATATATACTACGTACAAAGTATATACAAAAAATATCCAAGAGGTAGTGTTAATATACATTATACGAAACAAATCACTGCATCTTAAATGAACTAAACTTTATTTGAAACATTATAAAACAATAGATATGTTATATTTGAAGAGAAAAATTTTCGCCTAGACCGGGACTCGAACCCGGGACCCTTGGCTTTCAGGGCCAAGTGCTCTACCAACTGAGCTACCGAGGCGAGTTACGATCTAGACGCAAATTTTTCTCTTATGTACGTTGTAATTCCCTCGCGCCAAATGCTTGAAACCATAGCTTCTATCTTTGCAAATGGCGGCTTCTTAGTTAAGAAGACATTTATTGGGAATTTAACACTACTTTATAGCCAGTAGGGCTTCTATTGACGATTTTTATTATTAATTTAACACTTCTCATAGAAGGATAAATTATATTTGAAGAGAAGAATTTTCGCCTAGACTGGGACTCGAACCCGGGACCCTTGGCTTTCCGGGCCAAGTGCTCTACCAACTGAGCTACCGAGGCGAGTTACAATCTAGACGCAAATTTTTCTCTTATGTACGTTGTAATTCCCTCGCGCCAAATGCTTGAAACCATAGCTTCTATCTTTGCAAATGGCGGCTTCTTAGTTAAGAAGACATTTATTGGGAATTTAACACTACTTTATAGCCAGTAGGGCTTCTATTGACGATTTTTATTATTAGTTTAACACTTCTCATAGAAGGATAAATTATATTTGAAGAGAAAAATTTTCGCCTAGACCGGGACTCGAACCCGGGACCCTTGGCTTTCCGGGCCAAGTGCTCTACCAACTGAGCTACCGAGGCGAGTTACGATCTAGATGCAAATTTTTCTCTTATGTACATTGTAATTCCATCGCGCCAAATGCTTGAAACCATAGCTTCTATCTTTGCAAATGGCGGCTTCTTAGTTAAGAAGACATTTATTGGGAATTTAACACTACTTTATAGCCAGTAGGGCTTCTATTGACGATTTTTATTATTAATTTAACACTTCTCATAGAAGGATAAATTATATTTGAAGAGAAGAATTTTCGCCTAGACTGGGACTCGAACCCGGGACCCTTGGCTTTCCGAGCCAAGTGCTCTACCAACTGAGCTACCGAGGCGAGTTACGATCTAGATGCAAATTTTTCTCTTATGTACGTTGTAATTCCCTCGCGCCAAATGCTTGAAACCATAGCTTCTATCTTTGCAAATGGCGGCTTCTTAGTTAAGAAGACATTTATTGGGAATTTAACACTACTTTATAGCCAGTAGGGCTTCTATTGACGATTTTTATTATTAATTTAACACTTCTCATAGAAGGATAAATTATATTTGAAGAGAAGAATTTTCGCCTAGACTGGGACTCGAACCCGGGACCCTTGGCTTTCCGGGCCAAGTGCTCTACCAACTGAGCTACCGAGGCGAGTTACAATCTAGACGCAAATTTTTCTCTTATGTACGTTGTAATTCCCTCGCGCCAAATGCTTGAAACCATAGCTTCTATCTTTGCAAATGGCGGCTTTTTAGTTAAGAAGACATTTATTGGGAATTTAACACTACTTTATAGCCAGTAGGGCTTCTATTGACGATTTTTATTATTAGTTTAACACTTCTCATAGAAGGATAAATTATATTTGAAGAGAAAAATTTTCGCCTAGACCGGGACTCGAACCCGGGACCCTTGGCTTTCCGGGCCAAGTGCTCTACCAACTGAGCTACCGAGCGAGTTACGATCTAGATGCAAATTTTTCTCTTATGTACATTGTAATTCCCCTCGTGCCAAATGCTTGAAACCATAGCTTCTATCTTTGCAAATGGCGGCTTCTTAGTTAAGAAGACATTTATTGGGAATTTAACACTACTTTATAGCCAGTAGGGCTTCTATTGACGATTTTTATTATTAATTTAACACTTCTCATAGAAGGATAAATTATATTTGAAGAGAAGAATTTTCGCCTAGACTGGGACTCGAACCCGGGACCCTTGGCTTTCCGAGCCAAGTGCTCTACCAACTGAGCTACCGAGGCGAGTTACGATCTAGATGCAAATTTTTCTCTTATGTACGTTGTAATTCCCTCGCGCCAAATGCTTGAAACCATAGCTTCTATCTTTGCAAATGGCGGCTTCTTAGTTAAGAAGACATTTATTGGGAATTTAACACTACTTTATAGCCAGTAGGGCTTCTATTGACGATTTTTATTATTAATTTAACACTTCTCATAGAAGGATAAATTATATTTGAAGAGAAAAATTTTTCTCTTCAAATATAATTTATCCTTCTCAGTTGGACCAATCAGAACTTCCTGATTATAACAGAAATGAAATGGGATTTTTCCCAGAATAAGAAGATGGCTACAATACTTGAAAGAAGTTAGACATGTTAAACAATGCTCATCAAGAAATAAGAGAATTATAGTTCATTTCTTGATATTAGTTAACAAAATGGTGTAAAAGTGATGGAAAATAATAATGTAATATAAATTTTATTCATCTGGAGTATAAATAATCCATAAAGTGGAAATAATGTGTTCAGTGAGTGAAAAATTGACCATTGGAAATTGTCATTCATTACATAGATGAAGTAATAATCTGCTCCTAAGTAAAATTAATTAATTTGAGCTGGAATTTTCGAAACTCTTGAACATTTACAAGATTCATCTCAATTTAAATGAGAACTTTAATAAAATAACATTTAATTTAACTCTTAACAAAATGTTATTTGTTTATGTAAGAAACTTTCCCTCATTCCCCTGAAGGGAGTCATCAGTGCCGTGGCAAATAACAGTGATATAAATTGTTACAATCATATATCTTCAAATGTCTCCACAACATGGGACATCACATCCAACATCTGCCTTCACCTCATAATTTAAAAAAAGAAAACTCATAAGCACTGTCTGCTCTTAAAATTATCCTCGTCAAAATGAAATCATGTGACCTACTCGCTTCTCATTGGTTATGGACACCGACTTACGTTGTAGAAGCAATATCCTTATGCAATTCGCGCCACAATTACTGTCACTTATGACAAGGAGATGACGACACAGCAACAGAAAACTCAATACTTTCAGCCAATTTGTTTCATGAGAATCAACTGAAGCATGACTCAAATGCATCACCCATATGTAATAAACTATTTTAAGTTGTAATTATTGATTAGGTATATTTTAGAATATTTTGTATGTTTTGAATATTATTATTTTCATTCACGAAGAATGAGTATATTTTGAGGACATATTTTTAACTTAATGAAGGGAACTACTTTTTCACATACTTATTGCTTCTACAATGTACGTCGGTGTCCGTAACCAATGAGAAGTGAGCAGGTCACATGGTTTTGTTTTGACAAGGATCACTTTAAGAGTGAACAGGGTATAGTGTTACTTTCTAAAAATTTTAATCACTGTAATGTTTTCCTATGAAGGTGAAAAATTAATGATAAGTTTTTATGGTACTACAGGCCTAGAAGACCTCTGTTGATGACATGGTGTAACATTTATGTTGATAATTAAGCTTGGTCTATATATTCTTATCTCTTATGGTTGTTTCTGTTGGACATATGTTGGCCCCACCTCAGATATTACAGACTGATTTTTCTCAAGTTGTCAGCCCTGATTCTTGATTCCTGCTCCCTCTTCCAGTGGTCCAATGAACTTGCTAATGAGGTTCCTTTTCCCAGAAATTTCAATATTCATAATTCTCTCCTTGTTCTTCTGTACATAGATTTTTTTCTCTTACGATGAGTTCATTTGTGTTTTCTGTTTTAATAATTCTGTGTTTACGTCTATTTTATGTTTTTCTGACCAAACATGAACAGCTACTGCAGATTTTTCTACTTCCCCTTTTTTTTAAATTTCTTGTGTGTTCTTTAGTTCTAATTTCTCTTGATTTTTCATATATATATCTTATCACAGTCTGCACATTTTATTTGATATATATTCCTGATTTTTTACTATCATCAATCTTTACATTTTTTTGGTTTTTATTAGTTTATTTAGGCTATAACTATTCTTTGGTGCTGAACTGATATTACATTTTTTTAAATATTTTGAAATTTATTGTGTGTCTAAGGGTGATCTGTGAATTTCTTATATTTCTTTTCCTTTGGCTTTTCTATCTGAAGAGTGCTTTCATTACTCAATTTTTTTTTGTACATATCAATTTTTTTTGTGTATATTTTTTCCTCAAAACCATTTTCTTTTGCCATCTAAATTATGTTTTCTCCAAAATTTCTAATGTTTCTTCTTTTGGTACACTGATGAACAATGCCATGGCATCAAAAGAAAGTATTCTATCTGCTGGTTCTATTTTTATCTTTTTTAATTTTGCTACTAGCTGAAGAGAATTTTCCAATGGTTAGATTTTCAAAATTTTCCATTTCTTTGAATTCCTGGCTTAGCCATTTTAAAATTTTGTAAGTGGGGGATCCTATATTATTGATGATTGGTCTCATTTTTCTACCTGTTTTATGAATTTTTGGGAGACCATGGATATTGGGGTTTCTAGGGTTAGCTTTTTGTAACTTTATTTTATCATTTTTGTAAGAATTTTTTTTTGATAGACCTTAAACTGTTTTCAACTTTTTAAACTGTTTTTGTAAGTGGATCAGTTTTGATATTTTCATATTCTTCTCCTTTTAAAAGTTCTTCCATTCTGTTGTGATAATCTTCTTTGTCTAAAATTACTATATGGTTCCCTATGTCCAATTTTGTGTACATTACGAGCCGCATGCAAATACATTAGTCTCTCTGGTGAGTTGAGTTTTCTGTGAGCACGTGCAAAGTTCGAATTAGAGAGTCGCCGACTGGTCATGCATGAAAGTAGTTTTTTCGTAATATTGGCAAGAAATTACCCAGAATTCTCAGTGATAAAACCACTTCCGCTTTTCGTTATTTTTGTCTGCTAGAGGAACTCATTTACGCTTGTGTCCCTCAAATAAAACCGTATAAGTCTGCATCGCACGATATTATGCCGATTCTCTTATTCTTCCAGTTGAATTCTTTGGTAGACTCTATCAAATTCTTCTTCTCCGCGTATACCGAAAACATGATCGAAGTCTTCAAGGTCCGACATCTTGGATGAAGCAGCAAGATAAGCAAGCAAGGTTTTCAAAGTACATCGGTTCCCATTAGGTTGCTCATGATTCGTTCTCTTCAAAGTCACCTCGCCTGGTAGCTTAGGAATTTCGACAATTATTATCGCATGAACAGACTTTTGAGTATGCAAAAACGTATTTGGATGCAACTTTCTCAGCAGAGAATGTATTTTACGGTCTAATGCGTTCATAGATACAACCTTACATTTTTATTATCAATGTTTTTTGAGTATTTTTTATTGTCTTTCTGACAACTTTTGGTTTTTTGTTATGTTTTCAATTTTTTTCTAAAACCTTCTCACATTCTTTCATCACTATCATTTGGTTTTCTGTTTCTAACCCTAGAATTGCTGTTTCAATATCAGCTATATACCCTTCAATGTTGTTGGAATAATTGTTTACTGTCTTGAGACCCTTTTCCAATAATTGGGTTTCAGTTTGGTTAAATGTTTCTTTTGAAAAATTTTTGAAGTGGTTCCCTGTTTCTTCATTTTTTATGTTTGATTTGTGGGTTAAAGTTAATTACTTTTGTAGATTTCTGGGTTAATTTTTTTTCTTTTTTTCTTTTGTTTTTCAATTTTCTTCCCCATTCTTATGTTTTGTATGTTGTAAAAATTCCTTTCTAAACAATTTCAAGACTATACTTTATCTTTTAAGATCAATTTAATAGATATTTAGGATACAAGTTATGCAAATAAAGCTTTAGTAATGAGTAAGGTCAAATTAAAACAAGACTAAAGACCCATGAGCTACTGAAGCTTATTTTGTAATGTGTATTTTACAATATTTTATCTATATTTTGTGCATTTAACTTTCACAGGGAGAGAACACTATGAGGTTTAATTTAAGAATTAAATTAATGTTTTTATTACCTCACAAGATTGCGACAAAATCTATATAGGAAAAACAAAAAGAAATTTAAAAACTAGATTGAAGGAACACCTTAGAAATGTAAAAAAGGGTGAAGTGGACAAGTCAGCTGTAGCAGCCTATGCTTGGTCTGAAAAACATTTAATTGATACAGAAGCTAGCCTAATCAAACAAACAGATAAACTAAAGGAACTCACAGTCTGGGAAAAAATCCACATCCAAAAAAACAAGAAAGACAAACTCATGAATTTTGAAACTCCCGCAAATTTTGACCTGATCCAGAGGTTCGTCGGTCCACCGATAGAAGTAAGAAGGAAACCGCCAAGAAACGACATAACACCGGTCGACCAGAGGCTACTGACGATGGAGATAAGCTCCGAAACTGCAGTATAGAAGAAAAAGGATATGAGGTGAGGTAATAAAAACATTAATTTAATTCTTATATTTTGTGTATTTAATGGAAATTATTTTAATAATTCAAAAAAATAGATTTATTATAAATTGGAGTTTATTCAACTTGATTGAAGCCTACTCCATCCTTTACGTGATTGATCTTAATTTAACAAATTCTAGCATTCATTTGTTGGGTCATTCCATGTAAGTAGGGACATGGGTAAAAAAATTAAAACTTGTAGAAGGGATTCTCTTTTTTCTCAGTTATGGTTAGCAGGGACTTCAAATAAAATTTTGGGAACACTAAGTAACTCATCTGGAACTTTCTATTTCCTGTTATTTTGCCAAGTTATTCTGAAGCACATGTGCAACTGATAGCAACTAAATTTTGTATGAAATTTAAAGTTGGTTGGTTGGTATCTAATGTTGAGCACTTGATAATGAAATCATTCACTCTCTTGCACTCCAATATTTAGCAGAAAGGCTGGTCTCTTCTACAAAAGCTGTACTCCAATACAAACATGAAATTTAAAGTAAGAAATATTTATATAAAACACATAAATAGACACTTTCTTGCACTGCAGTTTAAAGAACATAACATTGATAACAAACTAGTATAAAATTTATTTTTAAAAATATATTTTTAATGTTACCATAAACACCTTTTTTTTTTAGTATTTTACTTTATATAATTACAATTGAAGTATGATAACATATATTTTACTTCTTCCTAGGACTATTGTTGAAATTATTTATTTTAAATTTACATAATACAGTAAAACTTGTTTAATCCAGAACATGAATAATATGGAAATCTGTCTAATGTGAATAAATTTATTAGTCCCGACAAAATAATAGTAATTTTACCTGAATTTATTTTGTATAAAACAGAATCTATCCAATGCGGAAACGGAAGGATATTTCTACACAATTCTTGGAAAAAAAGTTTATAAGGCGGAAAGATTGAGAGAGAGAGAGAGAGAAATAAAATAGTTTCCACTTCATTGAATTCCCATTAGGCAAATTAAAAATAAGTGATGATTTGCGAAATACAGGTTCGTTTAACAAATATTTGGTGTGTGGCATCTGTCTTACAAATAATCAGTGCACTGTAAAATCTTGAATTAGTTTAAGATCTGAGACCGATTGTCTATGTATCTTTCACAGATAGCATTCTGAATTTATGGAATAAAGATGGTATGTATCATTGTCATTAAGCAAAAAGTGAAAGTGATTAAAAATAACAAAAAACAAACTCTCAGTGTGCGAAATAATGACTAAATTTAAATGTGGAAAAACCCAAGTTTATGAGATTTTAAAACACAAAGAAAAAATAATGAGTAAATGGATACAAGGAAATGATCAAATGAAGAAATCAATGAGGTGTGGGAGTGTTTTACAAGTTCACGATCAATCTAGTGTGGAATGAAATTTGCAAGGAATCGAAGGAAATGGATGAATGTATAGTTATACAGTTAGAGTGAAAACCAAAACTGCATTCTTTAATTTCAAGATACGTGTCTAAGAGACATTTTAATGCTGACGAAACGGGACTGTTTTTTCGCGTGTCACTGTCGAAATCCTTTGTACATACTATACATCACTTTCCAATGGCAGCAGAACTATAATTAATCCAAGATACATAAGAAGACATACAAGTTGCTCTAAATATTAGATTGGTTAATTTTTTGTTTTGTTTTTGGTAATGCGGAAAGTTGTCTAATGTGGAAAAAAATATTAGCCCCATACTATTCTGCTTTGAACAAGTTTTACTGTATTTTATTAAAATAATAGAAGTTGAAAAATGTGTAATGTGAGTTACCGAGGATAGCCTATATGTTTATCTTATTAAGTGGAGATTTTTGAAACCTCTCTCTATGCAAGATTTTCATGTAGAGAGTGTGCTTAAAAACAGCTTGTGTTGAGAGTATTGGTCAGGATGCCAAAGATGATTGCTGGTTCGGAAAATGTATTGTGCAAAGATTATCTTGCTATAAAACTTCAGCAATTACATGACAATTTAGTTGAGCACTTGGATGTTACTTGGTTTGTATGAAAGTGAAATAAGGTAATCTTTAGGATTTAAGATTACATACTGGATATTGGATATTTTTAAAGCACTGCTATGTATATAAAAGTAAGCAATCAAAGAGCTTCAACTTGCAATGGACATCAATTGAATCTATACTCATGTTGCAATTAACCAAGTTGATTTCGCTGAGAACTATACTTGTACTTCACAAGATGAGATCCAAAGTGTTCACTGGAAACAAATCAGGTCAGCCGATTCACCGCTGCTATTTGGGAGTCAGGAATATATCACTCATATGCTTTAGTTAGAGATGTTCTTGATCATTCAAAGAGCACTCTCATAGCATATGTTGATAGACTTGTCATCCTCCATCACACTTGTAAATTTTAAAATCATTAGGAAATTTAATTATGAGGTTTAATTTAATATTTGAGTTTGTATTTTTTACATTCTTACCTCATATTCATCATCATCATAATCTTCAAGGCATGGGCCTGTTGGCCCGTTCTGCTCCCTGGCGCACTACATGCTGCAGGTGCAGGTCGTCCTTCCAACGACGTTTTGGTCTTCCCACATATTCTTACCTCATATTTATATATTAAATTTGGGAATTTTTAACATTATGAGGTTCAATTCATAAGAATTAAATAAATCATGATTATTTCTTACCTCATACCTCTATGTTCCTTTAAACACAGCACTGCAGTATTGACGACTCCTCGTCACCATTGTCAGCTGTTTTCACGATTGTCAATTTTTTTCTTTTGTTGATAATTATCCAAACTGCCATCTGATTATTTTCTAAACTGCCATCTGGTGTTCTTTTTAATGAATCATTTTCTAAACTGCCATCTGTTGTATTTTTGAAGAACTTTGTAATCAAGCTTGGTTCGTCTGGAATTTCGAAGTTCATGGTTCTAGTCTATTACACAGATTGATAAATATTCCATTTAATGTAGAAAATTTTGACAAGGAATATAATCATATTGTACATGTTGCTAAAATAAATGGTTTTGATGAAGACATAAAGAATAAATTAAAGAAATTTAAACAACAGAAATGGTTACAGGAATACACCACCTTACAACATGATTCCAAGAAAGATGTAAAATTGAAGAAATTTACTTACCATCCTGAAGTTCATAATATGTTTCAAAAAAATTTCAGAAAATTTAATATAACATTGGCTCCAATTAACAAATTCAGCCTGGGTAATCTTCTGTTAACTAATAATAAATTTAACACCCCAGACAACAAAAAATCTGGAATTTATCAAATTGATTGCAAACAGGATATATATAGGAAAAACAAAAAGGAATTTGGAAACTCGTAAAAAAGAACACTTCAGAACATAAAGAATGGAGAAATTGAAAAATCAGCTATAGCAGCACATAGTTTATTGGAGCATCATAGGATTGAAAAAGAAGCAAAACTTTTGAAATATCTATCTAAACCTTTAGGTTTAACAGTTTGGGAAAAAAATATATATTAAAAAAAACCATACTAGAACCATGAACTTCGAAATTCCAGACGAACCGAGCTTGATTACAAAGATCTTCAAAAATACAACAGATAGCAGTTTAGAAAATGATTCATTAAAAAGAACACCAGATGGCAGTTTAGAAAATAATTCCTTAAAAAGAACATCAGATGGCAGTTTGGATAATTATCAACAAAAGAAAAAAATTGACAATCCTGAAAACAGCTGACGATGGTGACAAGGAGTTGCCGATACTGCAGTGCTGTGTTTAAAGGAACATAGAGGTATGAGGTAAGAAATAATCACAAGTTATTTAATTCTTACCTCATTTGTTTATTTTGTTGGATGATTGTTTCAAAGCTATTGCTCCATCTTCAGCTTGTCCCAAACTGGTTTTTTCTTTTCTTCAAGTTGTCAGCCCTGGTTCTGTGTTCCAAAGTGAAATTCCCGGAGAAAGGAGCCTCATTACCAAGTTCTTTGGAACACAGAACCAGGGCCGACAACTTGAAGAAAAGAAAAACCAGTTTGAGACAAGCTGAAGATGGAGCAATAGCTTTGAAACGATCGTCCAACATAAACATATGAGGTAAGAATGGTAAAAAATACAAACTCAAACACTTGTAAATGTCTGGTCAGATGACCTTAATTTACAATTTGAGACTATATATGCAGCTGAGGCAATTGAAACACTCACCAAAGAGCATGGTAAACAAATATCATGGATATTTTTATTATTAATTTCATACATCTCAATGATGGATAAATCATATTTAAAGAGAAAAATTATACGCTCAGACCGGGACTTGAACCCGGGACCCTTGGTTTTCTAGTCCAAGTGCTCTACCATTTGAGCTACCTGAGCAAGTACCGATCTAAATGCAAATCTTTCTCTATATACGTTGAAATTCCCGCCCACCAAATGCTTTGAAGCCTTTGCTTCTATCTTTGCAAATGGTGGCTCCTATATTAAGAAGACAATAATACCTATTTCGAAAACAAAAAAATCAACAAATACTTTTCCAAATTATCGCCCAATAGCACTAACTAGTGTAATTGTTAAAACTATGGAAAAAATTATTTCAAATCGATTAAATTGGTATTTAGAAACCAATAATTTACTTTCACCCAATCAAGCTGGATTTAGAGAATTACAATCAACAAATCAACAAATTGTACACCTAAGTCAAGCTATTAAAGACAGTTTCAACAGAAAAGAAGACACTCTGGCAATGTTCGTTGATTTCCAAGGAGCATATGACTCTATTTGGAGATATAAATTATTAGAAAAAATGCAGACTTTAGGCATTCAAGGGAATATGCTACTCTGGATCAGCAATTTTCTCATCCAATGGTTCATCGCTACAAAGTATAATAATCACCTCTCTAAATACCAACAAACACATCGAGGTTTACCACAGGGTTCTGTACTCAGTACCATTCTCTTCAATATCTACATTAATGATCTACCTAAGCATATAGAAAAGCTCGAAACGAAAACCCTACTTTTTGCTGATGATGTTGTAATATGGGTCTCCAAACCGAAAAACCAAAGTCAACAATTAATAACCATAGCCCAACAATCACTAATACAGTTAGAGAATTGGACATCCCAGAACTTAATGAAGATAAATATACAGAAAACAAATTATCAACTATTTACATTAAGAAAGAAACCACTACCCATCACTCTGAAATTGGAGGGTGAATTATTAACTCAAACACATGAAGCAAAATATTTAGGAATAACTCTGGACACAAAATTAACATGGAAGAAACACATGGAGAATATATGTACAAAGATAGAAACAAGGTTACCATTATTAAAACGATTAGCAGGGAAAAAGTGGGGTTGCAACACACAAACCCTAAACACCTTCTACCAAATGTACATAAAACCTGTACTTCAATATTGTGAAGAAATCCTAGTAACTACTAAAGTGGAAAAACTTAATAAATTGCAGAACCAAATCCTCCGTCTGATAACAGGAGCCGTTAAAACAACACCAATCACTGCCATGCAAATCTTAACAAATAACCCAAACATAGCATTTGAAATTGAGAAAACAGCAGTCACACAGTATGAAAAATTTTTAAGGCTACCCCATAATAACTGGACCCAAAGAAAACCACAAGTATGTTTAAAATCTCAGCAAAGCTTCCTAAGCATTGTACAAGAAATCAAACAGAAATTGCAACTTCCACATTCAAAAGAAAATATGCAGATGAGAAACAACCCTCTAGAATTTTTGGAAATCGAATATAACCTTCATTTAACAGAAGACATCAAGAAATCTGAAACTCCTCCATATATTTTAAAACAAATGTCACTGGAAATAATAAATCTAAGATACCCAGCTCCTGAATGGATACATATTTTTACAGATGGCTCCAGCCTACCAAATGATGGTGGCACTGGTGCTGGTGCAGTATGTCCACTTTTTTCCTTTTATCGTAAACTAAACACAAATTCAACAAACTTTGATGGCGAAATTCTAGCAATTTTCTTAAGTTTACAAAATCTTTTATATCACATCCAAAAATTTACAAAAGTTGTAATTCTATGTGACTCCAAAGCAGCCATTCTTGCTATAACACGAGACACAACACCCAAAAGCATCAAAATTATCGAATGTCACAAAATGATAAAACAGTTATCCCGTCTACATAAAAAAGTTGTACTTCAATGGATTCCGGCCCATTGTGGAGTGACAGGCAATGAAATAGCCGATTTTCTAGCCAAGAAGGGTAGCAAAATTGTTTCAAACCCAACTTCTGCTCCAGTTTCCTTTCACTCTATCAAAAGAATTATCTCAAATAAATACATCAATAAACTTAGAGAAGAATACACCACCAAAACATCTGGAAAGGAATGGGAAAATCTACATGCTTATGACATTACTACATTACAAAGAAAATCTGCAGTAGCAACATTCAGACTGCTAACGGGACATGACTGCTTGAATAAAACACCTACACAGAATTGGCATAACAGATTCACCTAAATGCCCTTTTTGCAATTTAAATGAAGATATGGAAAGAAACCATCTCCTCCGTTGTCCAGCTTTTGTAGAAGAGACCAGCCTTTCTGCTAAATATTGGAGTGCAAGAGAGCGAATGATTTCATTATCAAGTGCTCGACATTAGATACCAACCAACCAACCATATTAAGAAGACATATTTGGGAATTATACATTTCATTATAAATGCCAGTACGGCTATTTTCGATGTTTTTATTATTAATTTCATACATCTCAATGATGGATGAATCATATTTAAAGAGAAAAATTATACGCACAGACCGGGACTTGAACCCGGGACCCTTGGTTTTCTAGTCCAAGTGCTCTACCATTTAAGCTACCTGAGCAAGTACCGATCTAAACGCAAATCTTTCTCTATATACGTTGAAATTCCCGCCCACCAAATGCTTTGAAGCCTTTGCTTCTATCTTTGCAAATGGCGGCTCCTATATTAAGAAGACATATTTACATTATAAATGCCAGTACGGCTATTTTCGATGTTTTTATTATTAATTTCATACATCTCAATGATGCATAAATCATATTTAAAGAGAAAAATTATACGCTCAGACCGGGACTTGAACCCGGGACCCTTGGTTTTCTAGTCCAAGTGCTCTACCATTTGAGCTACCTGAGCAAGTACCGATCTAAACGCAAATCTTTCTCTATATACGTTGAAATTCCCGCCCACCAAATGCTTTGAAGCCTTTGCTTCTATCTTTGCAAATGGCGGCTCCTGTATTAAGAAGACATAATTGGGAATTATACATTACATTATAAATGCCAGTACGGCTATTTTCGATGTTTTTATTATTAATTTCATACATCTCAATGATGGATAAATCATATTTAAAGAGAAAAATTATATGCTCAGACCGGGACTTGAACCCGGGACCCTTGGTTTTCTAGTCCAAGTGCTCTACCATTTGACCTACCTGAGCAAGTACCTTGGACTAGAAAACCAAGGGTCCCGGGTTCAAGTCACGGTCTGAGCGTATAATTTTTCTCTTTAAATATGATTTATCCATCATTGAGATGTATGAAATTAATAATAAAAACATCGAAAATAGCCGTACTGGCATTTATAATGTAATGTATAATTCCCAAATATGTCTTCTTAATATAGGAGCCGCCATTTGCAAAGATAGAAGCAAAGGCTTCAAAGCATTTGGTGGGCGGGAATTTCAACGTATATAGAGAAAGTTTTGCGTTTAGATCGGTACTTGCTCAGGTAGCTCAAATGGTAGAGCACTTGGACTAGAAAACCAAGGGTCCCGGGTTCAAGTCCCGGTCTGAGCGTATAATTTTTCTCTTTAAATATGAAATATCATGGAACTACTTTGCTACTTCCCATGGGATAGTTGGTGCTGTGAAACACAATGTGTGGATGAATATAAAACAGAGAAAATGTTGTGTAAATAATGTTGTTGAATTTGTGAAAGCTGTTGATCCTTCATCAAACGTACCGGTATCAGTTCTTCTGATGACACAAAACAATTTTCTTGAGATTTTAAATCTAACCCCTTTGCATAAAAACAGCATTCCATTATGAAAGTACATCACTTACAAATCCTTAATGATAAAACTGTTAGATTCACAACAACAGATTTAGCAGCTTCAGGAGCAAAAATCCAAGGCAGTGATGTTGAAGTGGATGATTGGGTATTGGTGGACTATGATGGTGTATCATATCCAGGTATTGTAGCCAACATCAAGGAAAAAGAATATAAAGTTAATGTTATGACAAAAGATGGCAAATTGTGGAAATGGCCTAATTTGGAAGACAAAATGTATTATGTAAACTAACTAACTCACTGGCACTATCAAACCCATAGGTTCATGACCACATTAACATGAGCTATCCATACATCCTTATCCTGAGCTAATGTTTTCCAATCATTCCCTGTATAATCTGTTTACCTCATATTATTATGTAAAGGGCAAAACAATTAAGAAACTGAATCCTTCTACTGTAATAACAGCTCATGGTCATTTTAAGTTTTGACTGTGTAATGTGAGTTATCAGGATGTGTAATGTGAGTTACTGTGATATTATTTTTTTTAATGATTATGTTGGAGTTCACAACTTTATATTGTGTGTTAAAATCATCTCATAACCCTTCTGTATTTTGTTTAAAATAATGAAGACAAAAAGTTAATTATCAGAGCAGAACTTCATTAGAAAAGAATGTCTGCTGAAATCTTTGTCTCCAAATTGTAATGTGAGTTACCAACACACACACACACACACACACACACACACACACACACACACACACATATATATATATATATGAATATTTAATTTTAGGAAGTGATATTTTGAGGTTATTTTAATTATATTATTTTTGTTCTGATCATCTTACCTCAATATTAATGTTGATTTGTTCTTGAACATGTTTCAAAACAATTCTGTTTTATCGTCAGCTTGTCCAGACTGGTTTGATTTATGTTGCACAACCTGGATGTCGATGTCAGCTCCATCCTGTGGTTGGCCAAAGAACCTCCAAACAAGGTCACACTCCATCGCTATATCAAAATTCATAACTCTGTTTTTGTTCTTCTGAATGTAAATTTTTTCCCAAATAGTCAGTTCTTTTGTATTTTCTAACTATTTTAATAATTTAGTGTCTGAATTTATATTATGTTTTTCAGACCAAACATGAGCAGCAACTGCAGATTTTTCTATTTCCCCATTTTTAATATTTCTTATATGTTCTTTGGTTCTAATTTTTAGGTTTCTTTTTGTTTTTCCTATATATATCTTTTCACAACCCATGCATTCAATTTGATATATTCCTGACTTTTTATTTTTATCAGTTTTTACATATTTGTTGATTTTTATTGGTTTATTTAAACTGTAGTTACTTTTCAGTGCTAATTTAATATTACTTACTTACTCACTGGCACTATCGAACCCGTAGGTTCATGGCCGCACGGACATAAGCTCTCCATACATCCCTATCCTGAGCTAATGCTTTCCAATCATTCCCTGTATAATCTACTTCCCTCAAATCATAGTTAATGTTGTTCTCCCACCTCATTCTTGGTCTACCAACTGGGTGTTTTCCTTCTGGCTTTCCTACAAGAAGTTTCCATGCACGTCTTTCATTCCCCATACGCGCAAACTTCTCAAATATCTTTTGGAATTTATTATGTACCCAAGGGTGATATGTGAATTTCCTATATTTTTTCATAGGTGGTTCTTCTTTTTCAAGAGTACTTCTGTTAATCGGGGCACGCCGTAGTGTAGTGGTTAAGGCACTGAGCTACAAGCTGGAGGGTCGAGGGTTCAAGTCCCGTTGGGGTCAGGATTTTTAAACCGACCCAAACCCTCTGGAGGCCCTGGGGTCGACTCAGCCTCTAACGGAAATGAGTACCAGACACCTGTTCTGGGGGTAAAGGCGGCCGTCACGCAGGGCTGACAACCCGGCTGACATAAAGTGCCGATTGTCTAGAAAAAGTGGGAGCCTTAACCTCCTACTACCCCAGGGGCCTCTGGGCCTGTTGTGGGATGACTTCACTTTACTTTTACTTTTGTTAATCATTTTTTGTTTTTTATACTTTTCTATCCTTTTATATATTTTTAAGTCATTAAAATTCATACCAAAAAATCTAAGAATATGGGTAAAGTAAGTTTAATATTAAAAAATCACCTTACCTCATTTTGTCATACCTCATAGTGTAACTTCCTACTAAATTTAAAGTAAAGTTATCCCACTCTAGGCCTTAGGACAATAAGACAGAGATGTTAGCCGGGTTGTCAACCCTGCATGTTACCTGCAGTTACCCGCAGTATGTATATCTGATACTCATTACCATTATAGGCTGAGTTTATCTCAGGACCGTGGTAGTGCCAGAAGATTTAGGCTAGTTTAAAAATTGTGACCCCCATTAGGTCTTCAACTCATGACACTTCCAGGTTGTAGTGTTTTGCCTTAACCAACTATGCTATGGCATGCCCACAAGAATATATTAAAAATATTGGTTGGTATCTAATTTTGAGCACTTGACAATGAAATCATTTGCTCTCTTGCACTCCAATATTTAGAAGGAAGGTCGGTCTCTTCTATAAAAACTGGAGGAGATGTTTTCATTCCATATCTTCATTTAAATTGCAAAAAGAACATTTTAGTGAATTTACTATGCCAAATCTGTGAAGGTGTTTATTTAGACAGTCGTGCCCTGTTAGTAGTCTGAATGTTGCTACTGATGATTTTCTTGATTTTCTTTGTAATGCAGTAATGTTGGAAATTTGTAAATTTTCTCTTTTGGAATGTGTGTAGCTTACTATTGGTTTGTTGTGTTTATTTGTAGGTTCAGAACTTGTATGACATCACAGTGTTTGAAAACTATTTATATATGACAAGCTGGCGCAACCAAAGCATCATCAGACTTAATAAATTCAATTCTGATGATCACGAAAGTGTTGCAAATTTGAGCAGACCTTTTGCTATACACGTGTTTCACAGACAGCGACAACCTGAAGGTAAGAAGAATGTTGTTATTTCTATAAAAATAGTGTAACTGTAGTTCATCTCAGCCATGTATGAAGTAAGCAAATTAAAACTGAATTCTGTAGAATTCTTGTTGGCAGTGATGGCTCGTGGATTTGAAGTTAGGTGAAAAGCTAGTAAGATATATATTATATTATTTTTGGTCTGGACATCTTACCTCAATATTAATGTTGATTTGTCAGGAATATATCAAATTGAATGCATGGGTTGTGAAAAGATATATATAGGGAAAACAAAAAGAAACCTAAAAATTAGAACCAAAGAACACATAAGAAATATTAAAAATGGAGAAATTGAAAAATCTGCAGTTGCTGCTCATGTTTGGTCTGAAAAACATAATATAAATTCAGACACTAAATGTATAAAAACAGTTAGAAAATACAAACGAGCTGACTATTTGGGAAAAAATTTATATTCAGAAGAACAGAAACAGAGTTATGAATTTTGATATTCCGATGGAGGGTGACCTTGTTTGGAGGTTCTTTGGCCAACCACAGGATGGAGCTGACATCGACATCCAGGTGGTGCAACATAATGCAACATAAATAAAACCAGTCTGGGAAAGCTGAAGATAAAACAGAGAATTGTTTTGAAACATGTCCAAGAACAAATCAACATTAATATTGAGGTAAGATGTCCAGACCAAAAATAATATAATTAAAATAACCTCAAAATATAACTTCCTAAAATTAAATATTAAGATATATATTATTTGTACACATACTTAATTATTATTAAACTCACCTATTTCTTGTATATGAAATTGGTCCTTTAAGGTCTTTTTTATACATATAATTTAAGTGTTGTTAGAAGCAAGCAGAACTCTATGGTAAAGATTATTGCTGTGTGTGGTGTGTTTGAAGCTGCTTATATTACTGACCATCCATAGTTCTTGCAATCCCTTCCTTTCTATGTGCAGCTTTACTTCGCGTAAACCTGAGATGGACTTTAAAGTGACACTATACTTCTACTGTTTTATCCAGAAATTACACAATTTTTTATAGTGAATCTACAAAAACATTCCATGATAATAAAAGGAATATTTTTTATTTGATTGGCAATAAAATGCATATAATGTTGATTATCTGTGTGATTGACAGCTTCACATCCTTGCAGCGTAGACAATGGGGGCTGCCAGCACATCTGTATTCCATCTTGGAAGAAAGAAAAACCTGTGACTGAATGCATGTGTAAGGCTGGATATAAACTGATGAAAAATGGCGAGTGCATAGGTGAGTCTTTAACCATTTGTCAACTGAATTCTTTACTACGTTTCTGAGAAATGAAATGGAGCCATATTGGAAAATGAAAGTTCTTAAATATAACTATGGCACAGACTTCTGCTTTTGCACAAGATGGCTATTGCTAATCTCTCTCTCTTTATGTGTGTGATAAAATCTTTATGATATCATTCTTGTTGAATTCGTTTTCTAGCTAGATGGCCATGATCTAGTTGTTAGAGCAGGTCTAGACATATTGTCTACTACTGACATCTTTATGAAACTGTGAATGGCTAATGTGAAATCACCATTGATATCTGTAAACTGATCCCTGTATAGGGATTCGACAGCCGAGTCATTTTTGATTGACTGGCAAAAAAACGTTAGGGGATTCTATGTGATATATTAATTTACATAAATTAAAAAAACAAAGAAATGATTGTAGCAGTATATAATCTTCATCTGCATCAGGGTGAGGATCTATTGATCCATTTTTCTCCCCAATGTAACATATAGTAGGTATTTTTATATATTACATTTGGGAATTTTTAACATTATGAGGTTTTATTAATAAGAATTAGATGAATTGTGAATTCTTATTATTTTTTAAAAAAAAAACATAGAAGTAAGAGGTAATAAGAATTCACGATTCATTTAATTCTTATTATGTAGTAGGTAATTGAGTTTGTATTTTTTAACATATGTCCAACCAAACAGTCATATGAGATAAGAATGTTAAAAAATACAAACTCAATTATTAAATTAAACCTCATAATGTTACTTCCTAATGATTTTAAAATAAAATGTAGGTAATTTTTCAAACATTTTTGTAAGTGGCACGACAGACAAACTTTACCTCCTCCTGTCATCTCTGTACTTAGATCTCACATTCCACCTTGTGATTTTACATTTCCTAATATCATTGTGCACATCCAGCCATCTAGTTTTAGGTCTCCCTCTTCGTCTTTTTCATTGTGGTTTATTAACCAAAATTCTATTCACATGCCCTATCCACTTTAATCTCATAATTTTTATAAATGTAACTATATCCAGATCCATATTCAGCTGTTTGAGTTCATTGTTATACCATATTCTCCACTCATTATTAACTCTGACTGGTCCTAATATCTTTCTCAGAATTTTCCACTAAAAATGGCCAATCATATACTATATTTGCATGTAGGATCCATGTTTGTGCTCCATAGGTTAGGTCTTATAAGAGATTCATATATTTTAAATTTAGTGTTCCTATATACAATCTGGCCTCTCAATAAGGGTAGGAGGACAAAATGTGCTACATTCCCTGCACCAATTCTGGTTTCTATTTCAGTATAAATTTCATTGTTAATTGTCAAAAAAATATTCCTAAATATGTAAAATCATTAATAGTGAGTGGAGAACATATTTTTAACAACTCACCTCATACAATTTCAAATTTCTTTGATACTGGCAGTTTCAGACTACATCTTGTCCCCCCTTCAGTCATGACTTCCACTCATGTCATGGAAGTCATGACTGAAGAGGGACAAGATGTCTGAAACTGTCAGTATCATAGAAATTTGAAATTGTATGAGGTGAGTCGTTAAAAATATGTTCTCCACTCACTATTAATGATGTAACCTCATAATGTTTACTTCCCAACATTAATTTAAATGTAAAATCATTCTTATTTTCAAAACTGTTTATATATTTTGATTACCTTATTTTGTAGATGGAAATTCCTTGACATAATCATATAATTTGTTTTTTGCTTATTGATGTCTGATCCCAGTTTACTAGTTTGTTCCATTAAGACACTAAGGCTCGAATCTATGAATGCATTAGACCGTAAAAGTCGTTCTCTGCCTGTACTCTGCTGAGAAAGTTGCATCCAAATGTGTACTCAAAAATCTGTTCATGCGATAATAATTGTTGAAATTCCTAATCTACCTGGCTCGGTGACTTAGCAGAGAAACGAATCGCGAGCAACCCGATGGTAACCGATGTAGTTTGTAACCTTGCTGCGTACCTTGCTGCTTTATACAAGATGTTGGACCTTGAAGACTTCGATCATGTTTTCAGTATATGCAGAGAAGAGGAATTTGATAGAGTCTACAAAAGAATTCAACTGGAAGAACAGGAGAATCGGCGTAATATTGCGCGATGCAGACGTCGTTGTATATGGTATTATTTGCAGGACGCAAGCGTAAATGCGTTCCTCTAGCAGACGAAAATAACAGAAGTGGTTTTATTGCTGAGAATTCTGGGTAATTTCTTGCCAATATTATAAAAACGACGACTTTCATGCATGACAGTTAGTGGGTAGCTAATTCGATCTTTGCACTTGCTCACGGAAAGTCAGCTCACCAGTGATTGGAAGTAATTTGAGTAGAGACTAATGTTGTTTTTATTATTAATTTAACATTTCTCAATGAAAGATAAATTAAATTTGAAGAGAAAAATTTTCGCCTAGACCGGGACTCGAACCCGGGACCCTTGGCTTTCCGGGCCAAGTGCTCTACCAACTGAGCTACCGAGGCGAGTTACGATCTAGACGCAAATTTTTCTCTTATATACGTTGTAATTCCCTATCGCCAAATGCTTTTGAAACCATTGTTTCTATCTTTGCAAATGGCGGCTTCTTAGTTAAGAAGACATTTATTGGAAATTTAACATTTCTCAATGAAAGATAAATTAAATTTGAAGAGAAAAATTTTTTTTTTTCGCCTAGACCGGGACTCGAACCCGGGACCCTTGGCTTTCCGGGCCAAGTGCTCTACCAACTGAGCTACGAGGCGAGTTACGATCTAGACGCAAATTTTTCTCTTATATACGTTGTAATTCCCTATCGCCAAATGCTTTTGAAACCATTGTTTCTATCTTTGCAAATGGCGGCTTCTTAGTTAAGAAGACATTTATTGGAAATTTAACATTACTTTAAAAGCCAGTAAGGCCTCTAATGATGTTTTTATTATTAATTTAACATTTCTCAATGAAAGATAAATTAAATTTGAAGAGAAAAATTTTCGCCTAGACCGGGACTCGAACCCGGGACCCTTGGCTTTCCGGGCCAAGTGCTCTACCAACTGAGCTACCGAGGCGAGTTACGATCTAGACGCAAATTTTTCTCTTATATACGTTGTAATTCCCTATCGCCAAATGCTTTTGAAACCATTGTTTCTATCTTTGCAAATGGCGGCTTCTTAGTTAAGAAGACATTTATTGGAAATTTAACATTACTTTAAAAGCCAGTAAGGCCTCTAATGATGTTTTTATTATTAATTTAACATTTCTCAATGAAAGATAAATTAAATTTGAAGAGACTAATGTATTTAAATGCGGCCATAAATGTTTCATCAACATCCTTTTGTTTTCCCAAAATGACAAGATCATCTGCATAGGCTAGAATTTGACTACACGATCTCCCTCTATTTCTGTAGAACACCATTTTTCATAACTTTTTTATAAGTTTATATTACATACTTTCAAAATACAGGCCTTAGGACACTCTTGGGATAGGAGTAGGTTAAGGCCCTCACCTTTATAATCAATAAGACAGAGATGTTAGCCGGGTTGTCAACCCTGCATATTACCTGCAGTTACTCCCAGCACATATATCTGATACTCATTACCATTATAGGCTGAGTTTACCATTAATTACAATAATTTAATTGTGTTTATTAATTTACTTATTTCTATCATTGTAATAGCTTTAGCTTCTCAGTATTATTTTAATAAATAATGTTATAGCTGTGTGGAGTCCCTTCATGTCTTCTCAATGTAGAAGCCATTCATTGTGTATTTATGAATGATGATTCATTGCATTTGAATGTGGGACCAGTAGAGCAAGGTAAAGGAAATATTTGTGCTTGGATGGGAAGGAAGCCTGAATTAGCTCAGTGGACAGAGCATTAGCACAGAAAGCTAAAGGTTCAGGGTTTGATTCCCAGTTCAGGCAAAAATTTTCCTCTTTACCATTGATTACAATAATTTAATTGTGTTCATTAATTTACTTATTTCTATTATTGTAATAGTTTTGGCTTCTCAATATTAATTTAATTATATACTAAATTTTATTCATTGGCACATTATTGAGAAATTAAAAATAGATGCCATCAACCGTCTTAAATATATACTCAGAAATGTATTACTGATTTGGAGACAAAAAATGAGATGATGCTGGTCATTAGCTTGGTCTTTGTTTTATAGCTTTATATAGAGCCTTAAGATGTCTGCTGCAGCAGTGAACCAAATATCAAACGTTGCTCAGGCAACTAAACTACATTGAATATATGTAGGAAATAACATTATGAGGTTTCTTTTATTTGTTAATGAGTTGTATATATTGACTCACCTCATATTTTTTGATTTTTGTGCAGACCAGTTTTGTCGCGTCTTTGTGACATTCTAGATACATTACAATTTGCCTTGCAGTTGGCCTTCCTGCAAGTTGATTTCTGCTCCCTCTGTTGGCTGACCAATGAATTTGCAAATAAAATTTTTTCTCTTTCGCTGGGAATTTCAAAATTCATGGTTTTCTTTTTATTCTTGAAAATGTAAATTTTCTCCAAACTGTGATTTCCTTATATTTTTCTAACTGTTTTAGTAAGTTTGCCTTAGTTTCAATTCTGTGTTTTTCTGACCAGGCATGTGCAGTTATTACAGATTTTTCTATTTCTCCATTTTTAACATTTCTAAGGTGTACTTTAAATTTTGTATTTAAGTCCCTTTTTGTTTTTCCTATATATATTTTTTCACAATCTTTATAATCAATTTGATAAATCCCTGATCTGTTGCCATCTTCAATCTTTTCATTTTTGTTGGTTTTAAAGTCAATTTATTCGAACTGTAATAATTTTTCGGTGCTAATTTAATGTTAAATTTCCTGAAAATTTTTTGGAACTTATTAAGTACTAAAGGATGGTATGTAAATTTCTTGAATTTTTTACCCGTTTCTTTATCTGTCTGAAGAGTACTTTCATTTATCACTTTTTGTTTCTTGAATTTATTTATTTTCTTATGAATCATCTTTCCCTGAAAGCCATCCTCTTTTGTTATTTTTATAATGTGTTTTTTCTCTTTCTTAAAATGTTCTCTGTTCATGGGAATGTTAACAAGTCTGTATGTAAAACTATTAAATACTGCCTGTTCATGTGCAATATGGTTAAAACCTGTTGCTCTAATATAATTATTAATATGCGTTTCTTTCCTGTAGATTCCAATTTCTATTTTCCTTTTTCTTCATTCCTGATCAATTTAAGGTCTAAAAATGGTATTTCTTGGTTATTTTCCACTTCTATAATAGATTTAATTGTTTTGTTATGAATATTTAAAAGTTTAACGGCATCATCTAATTGTTTTCGTTTGACTGTTGATGTGATATCGTCCACATATCTACTCCAAAATTTAAAAATCAAAGGGTATGCTTTGGTTATCTGTCATTTGAAGTTTCCCATAAACATGTTTGCCAAACATACCCTTTGATTTTCAAATTTTGGAGTAGATATGTGGACAATATCATAGCAATAGTCAAACAAAAACAATTAGATGATGCCGTTAAACTTTTAAACATTCATATCAAACCAATTAAATGTACTATGGAAGTGGAAAATAACCAAGAAATACCATTTTTAGACCTTAAATTGATCAGGAATGAAGAAAAAGGAAAATAGAATTTGGAATATACAGGAAAGAAACGCACATTGATAATTATATTAAAGCAACAGGTTTTAACCATATTGCACATAAATAGGCAGTATTTAATGTCGGTTGAAAATGAGAGAGATATTTCTCTTGAAAACTAGTTCCCGATGCAACTCCTGGTCGATTAAATCAAACTAGATTCTTAATTAATTGACCGGGGGTATTATATGGACAAAAATATGAAATATGAGGTAAGATGTAAAAATGACTCATTAATTTACGAATTAAGAATCTCATAATGTTATTTCCCACATTTAACTATGAATATTTAAGAGTTTAATATACAGACTTGTTAACATTCCCATGAATGGAGAACATTTTAAGAAAGAGAAGAAACACATTATAAAAACAGCAAAAGAGAATGGTTTTCAGGAAAAGATGATTCATGAGAAAATAAATAAATTCAAGAAACAAAAAGTGATAAATGAAAGTACTCTTCAGACAGATAAAGAAATTGGTAAACAATTCAAGAAATTGACATATCATCCTTGAGTATTTAATAACTTTAAAAAAATTACAGCAAATTTAACATTAAATTAGCACTTAAAAAATGATTATAGTTTGAATAAATTGATCAAAACCAACAAAAATGAAAAAAAAAAAATTGAAGACGACAACAGATCAGGGATTTATCAAATTGATTGTAAAGACTGTGAAAAAATAAACATAGGGGGAAAAAAAAGGAACTTAAATACAAGATTGAAAGAACACCTTAGAAATGTTAAAATGGAGAAATATGAAAATCTGCAATAGCTGCACATGCATTGTCAAAAAAACACAGAATTGAAACTAAGGCTAAATTACTAAAAAAGTTTGAAAAATCTAAGGAAACTCCCAATATGGGAGAAAATTTACATCTGCAAGAATAAAAAGAAAACCACGAATTTTGAAATTCCCAATGAAAGAGAAAGAAAAATTGGTTTAGAAGTTCACCGGTCATTCAACAGAGAGAGCAGAAATCAACTTGCAGGAAGGACAACAGCAAGGGAACAGTTGTAATGCATCGAGAATGTCTCACAGATGTGACAAAACTGGTCTGCACAAAAATCAAGAAATATAAGATGAGTCAAAATTGACAACTTATTAACAACTAAACTACAACCTTTATCATCATTATCATGTTCAGCACAAAAATCCAATTTCAACCTCAGCTTCCTTCCGGGCTTTTCTATTCCTAGGATACAACCTCCATCCTTTAATTCCAATTCCTCAGGTCCTCTTTAATTCCATCCATCCATCACAATCTTGGTCAACACATACTCTTTTTACCTTCAGATTTACTCTCCATAACTTACTTTAGGAATCTCTTGTTGAGATGTCCTGTTCATCACAATCTTGATTTTACAACATTAGAGACTTACAACTTATAGTTGTTCTTCTCCCCACCACATTGGATGAATCTTTGTTCTCGTCTCATTTTTATAATAACTTGGTTTAAAATCATTTAAGTTCATATATTATTGCATAGTATAGATGTTATATAATTCACTCCCACACGTCTAAAAGTCAGGCCTCCTAATCATTAATATTCACATTAGTACACAGTTGTTCTGAACACCTGCTGTGTGAAATCGTAATCCAGGGAATCACAGTATTGCATCATTCTTAATGAGTCAGCTTTATTTAAGTATTGTAATTTATGTTCCCATCTCTCTCATATGGGAGGCAGTTAAACATTAACTATGAAGAATGTTCCAGAAATCACTGCCCATATGGTTTATAAACTCAGTAATTTCTTTTGTGTCTTCAGAGCAAGAGTAATTCTTATGTGAGCAAGACTGCTGCTTGTCGTCTCTCCATGATTAATTACATCACGTATTTCGGCTATGATTATTAGAATTTTATAAGTATTGTGAAGTGCAAAATGAATAATCTGGTTAATATGGGAAATTATCATATTCTGTGAAGTGATTATGTATTGAAGTGTGTTTCATTTGTTTTTAAAATAGATATTTTATTTTCTGTTTACCAATGGATATAATTTATTATTAAATGTACATTCCACACTTAATGCTGTCCTGGCTTTTTATGGACCTCTGAACTGAGGTTGGCCATCCACATATATTTTCTTGAGTATTTGAATCTCAAAAATCTTCCGTCACAATATATAAAGGTAACTCAGAAAGTTTCCAGTTACAGGCAATATTTTAGAGATAATCCAAAACTTACCATTACATCTCAGAGAACTCTCCCTCACCCTCTATACACCTGGACATCCTTTGGAACCAAGACTGGAAGCATTGACACCAGTCAACATCCTCGATGGCATTTAGCTCCTATCTATATGCAATGACAGTATCTTACAGGCTTGCAAACCACTTTCCATGCAGTCTGTTTTTCACAGAAGGAAACAAGAAGAAGTCGCAAGGTGCTAGGTTGGGAGAATTGAGTCATAAGTTTCACAGGAGTACTCTCCAGAAAATTGTGACATTGGCTGTGTGGGCAGAGACATTGTCGTGGTGCAGTTTGATGCCCCTAAGTCCAGTTCTCGGTCGCTTTTCACACACTTTTCGAGAAACTTCTGGGAGACAAACTGTCGTATACCACTCTGCATTAACTGTCCTACGATCCTGAAGAGGAATTGTTGCCACAAGACCATTAACGGAGAAGAATGTCACTATCATTTTTTTCCCTACACTCCTAGCTCTCTTGACCTTGATTGGAGGTATGTTGTCTGGAAAGACCCAGTTTGATGACGGTTACTTTGTTTTGGTTCATACGGGTATATCCATGTTTCGTCACCTATTACAATCTCAGAAACATGGCGAGAGTTATCGTATATTTGCAGCATTTCACAGCACCATTCCACATTAGCTACCTTTTGCCCTTCCATTAAATTATGGGGCACCCAGCGAGAAGAAATTTTCCTCACCCTTAAAAAATCATACAATTTTTTTTTTAACACTCCCTGATCCTCAGTATCCTTGTATGTTACTCGTGGGTCTTCTTGCACCATTTTATCCATAGCGGTGATGTTTTCCTCAGTAACTGCCATTGAGGGTCTTCTGCTTCTCTCTTTGTCTTTGAGGGAAGTTCGGCACCTCTTAAATTCTGCAAACCAACTGAGAACTGTTATATGGGAGGGAGCAAGGTCCCTGAAAGCCTGCCTAAGTCTCTCAAGACTTTGTTCTTGATGTAAGCTGATTTTAAAATCATAATAAATCATGGAACGAAAATTTTCATGTTGCAGCTCCATTGTGAGACACTGAGTTACTGGCATCCCACTTTGTTTCAACCCCCACTTTCATGGGAGGAAATTATGTTGTAAATACAGATAAAAGTATGGGCTATTGCATGATATATCCGGCTTAAACTTATCTCAAACAGATTACTCGAGTCCGGAAACTTTCTGAGTGACCCTCGTATCACTCCTTGACAGAGTCTAGGTTTCAATCTCATACATTAACACTAGTTTTAAAATCATTAAACCTGGAAAAGGAATGTAACATGATTCAAGACATTGGCTATGAAGTCTACAAGCTTAATGTTGGTGTGTTGGTTGCTAGTGGCTTCTTGGGATATTGATGTTAAACATTTTCTCCCTCACCTTCCAATAAAGAGCCTCCAGGGTTCCATTCTTCTAGTTGTCACAGTTGAGTTAGTGTTCATTTGTTTACAATGTTGAGCACTTTGGTAATGTAGCCATCAGCTCTCTTCGTCTCCAGTATTTCCTACATACTGTAGATTTGGATGAAAGGGCTGCACATTGCTGAAGGTGATCCTAATCCATCTTTTCTTCTAGATTGCACAAAGAGCAAAAAGGGGAAGAGAAAATTCCAATTGTGTACAAATGCTTTGACACATATTCTTGATGGAGGCATATTTGGAATCTATCTTCCAAAAAAAGAAAAAGAGGATATGATAACAGAATGATGATATGATGACTAATCATTTTAACATTAAGCTTGTAGACAAAAATTTAAACTTAGTAACGTAATGAACTTTCAAGAAATAAAAGATCGGAGTGCCTCATCAGTCAACTATTTAAAATCCTGATTAGCCATGGAAAAGTGCTTTCTCATCTTTTAGAAGTACATGTGTGTGTACTAATTCCATGCGCTGCAGTTTATGTGCTTCGGGTTTTGTGCTGGGCAGATAAATTATGTTAATGTGATCTATTTTCAGTTTACTTGCCACTTCAGGAGACCACTTTGTAGATGATGTGTTGTTGTATTGTGTATAGAGAGGATTGCAGGATGAGTGTATGTTTGTATAGTGTAAAATGTGTTGTTTGAGGCATGATGATGAAGAGAATCTGGACGAATCACTATCAGAAATACCACGCGCCTTCTCAACATATGTACTGTGGAGAGGTTCAAAATTGAATACAGGAATCCAGTGCACAACCTAGTGATTAAATATTATACACCACCACCACCTCTCCTGGCCCTGAGATTAAAAATTTTGCAATTAAATTAATTTAATTTTCAAGACCTGTCAGACTTCTATCTTTTAAATTGACTACAGGTTAATTCAGTTCTACTCTCCCATGATTTTCTTTGTCTCAATTTTCCATCTATCACCTTTCCTGTAATTTTTTTTAATCAGTTAATCCATCTTTCTTGTGATCCTCCTTTAAGTCAATTTTTTTAATCAGTAAATCCATCTTTCTTGTGATCCTCCTTTAAGTCAATTTTTTTAATCAGTAAATCCATCTTTCTTGTGATCCTCCTTTTAGTCAATTTTTTTTAATCAGTTAATCCATCTTTCTTGTGATCCTCCTTTAAGTCAATTTTTTTAATCAGTAAATCCATCTTTCTTGTGATCCTCCTTTAAGTCAATTTTTTTTAATCAGTAATCCATCTTTCTTGTGATCCTCCTTTAAGTCAATTTTTTTAATCAGTAAATCCATCTTTCTTGTGATCCTCCTTTTAGTCAATTTTTTTTAATCAGTTAATCCATCTTTCTTGTGATCCCCCTTTTAGTCAATTTCCTTGTATCTTAAAATTTAACATTTTCTGTGGTTTAGTGATATAGCTTATTTTATTTTATAATGATTGTACTGTTTTGTTTTCAGTTGCAAAACACTCTCAGTTTTTATTGTTTGGGAAATCTCGTCCAGCTATGATCAAGGGTATTGCATTAACTGGAAAACAGAGACCAGAGGATGTAATGCTTTCAATCATGGATCTCTCAAAGCCAGCTGCTCTGGACTATGATGTTAAAACACAATATATATATTATTCTGATGTAACGAGGTAAGAAAGATTTATTATTGATTTATTTAAATTTTGGTGAATTCTATCGTAACTGGTGTATGAATTGAAACTAAATAAAATGCCATTTTATTTTTTTTTAGGCTTTCAAGAGTAGGACACTACTTTCTCTCTTTAAAACATTTTTGTATAGGTTTAAGAGAAAATATGGAGTTTCTATTTTTAATAATTATTATATTCAGTTTATTTTGATGTTATATTTATTTTAACATGTTCTAGTCCTGGACAAATTAATTTTTTGAAAAGAAAAAAAAAGAGGTTTTATGTTGGTAACTAATGTAACTAGAATGACATATATTTAACTTTTACAGGAATTAATCACTATGAGGTTTAATTTATGGTAAAATCAAATATTTCCTACCTCTCCTCATGCAAATCTTCTAAGTAGATCGCGATTTCGAGACCATTACGGTCTCATCTTCAGTACTATTTTGGCGACTGATGTTATGTCAATCGGCATGCCATCAGTCACTAAAATAGTACTGAAGATGGGACTGTTATGGTCTCGAAATCGCGATCTACTTAGAAGATTTGTGTGAGAAGAGGTAGGAAACATTTGATTTTACCATAGAATGACATGTTTTACAGAATTATAAGAGTAAAATAATCTTTGTGAAGTTTTCAATTTTATTTCAACAATCAATTGTAGATGTAGTATATATAGGAGGAGTTATAAAATACATGTTTTAAGTTTTATGTTATAATAAACTTTATTCACTAATTCTACAAAATGAAGATAACTGATGTAACAACTCATTTGTATGGTGTAAGAGTTTTAATTTAGATAAATAACAATTCTTTGTTACATGTGAATTTGTTCACATTCTACAATATTTTGGGATGTAGGTACTTGAAAATGTTTTTATTATTCCACATACCACTTTGGGAAGCAGGGAAGAAACTTTAATGTTCGTGTGTTATGTCAAATTTTATGTGGAATTCACTTCAGGTAAACTATTCATATGCAATAGTTAATACAACTAAAGAGAAAATTTTTTGCTTAAACCAGGATTTGAACCCAATATCTTCAGGTTTATGTTCTGATGAACTATGCACTAATCAGCTGTTCTATCCAGGCAATGTACTATTCACATTACAACAGGGTTACTTCCACTAACAAGAGAATGTCAACCATTGTTTGCTGAAACCTACCTTCAGTTTTGTTCCGGAAAGCATTGTGATGTACCAAGGCTTGTTCAAAAAAATAATTGCTGTTTTTAACTGCAAGACACACAATGGCAACCCACTGTACATAGCAGTTGGACTCCCTGCCTGCTTGACTTAGAGCAGAGTGGTGTGAGGCAGATAGTGAGGGTTATCCAATCCATCAAGTGAGGAGTTATATTACTTCCCAGTAGTTTACGAGATATTTGGCACTGGATTTTAGTACCTTTCAGTTAAAAATGGCAGATAATTCTTTTTTTTGGACATGGCCTTGGTACATCACAACGCTTCTCTGGGAGAAATTTCAAGGTAGGTTTTGGCATGCAATGGTTGACAGTTCCCCTGAAGAAGACATTTTGATGGGACCTATTCTGTGCTATATGAGTTAAATACAAACATAATATTGAAATTAAATTTTCTCTTTAGTTGTTTTAATGAATAGCTTGCCTGAGTACATTAATTTTGATATTACATGTACAATCCGGAAGGTCATGGTTTCAATTCCTGTTAGGATCATGATTTTTAAACAAGACTAAATCTTCTGACTATACCATAGGCCTGGGATTGACTTAGCCTCTAATATGAGTGAGTACCAGTCCATGATCTGGGGTTAAAGGTGGTTGTTATGGTTAACATCTTGTGTCAATTCTCTTTAACCTTTAAACGCCCAAGAGCCCATATGCTGGGTTTTAAATTGTATGTCCAATCTGCCCGAAGACCCAGCGTAAAGGGTTCTGAGCAGGTGGACCTGTTTGGTTGCTTGAAATTATACTGGATAATACTACTTTTGTTACATACCTTTTTTCAGGGTTATCAGATCCTTGGCAACGTGATGTGAAGATAGCATTTGTTTATTAAAGGTTTGTTTTTGTGTGATAAGTCTCGAAACAATCACCAATACACAAACCGACATCACACTTTTTACACTTCACTTGCACATGTTTTCTGATTCCCCATGCCGAACACACACGACAAATTAGTCTTTGTAAAGCTACCGGCCAATGTTGACTAAAGTTAACTTCAAGTCACGAAATGTCTGTACTCAATATACTAGGTCTACCAACCAGGGAGTCATCTACAGGGTGTTCTACCAGCCTGTTTCAAAAAGTCTCTGACAAGTCTAAGTTGGAAGTCTGTATGTGTTGTTTTGGCCCAGTGTTGACTAAAGTTGACTTCAAATCACGAAATGTCTGTACTCAATATACTAGGTCTACCAGGGAGTCGTCTACAGGGTGTTCTATCAGCCTGTTGCAAAAAGTCTCTGACAAGTCTAAGTCGGAAGTCTCTATGTGTTGTTTTGGCACCAATGAAGTCAGAAGAACAAAACTGTATAGAATGGTCAAGTCTAACAAATGAAAAAGTAATTTCTTGGTATAGTAAACCAGCTATAATGGCTGGGGGACTCGACATGCTGACCACATGTCACCCATGCACTGGCTACATGATCATCTACCTTTGTGATTGGAACATGTTGGGTGTGAGGCCAGCAGCTGGCTGGTAGGCTAAGGGCCTTCTAGGCCTGTCGCACCATGGAATTATTATTTATTCTTAGATTATTAGGCATCCCTTTTCTCTTAGGTCTTACTATCCTACAACACCTCATATCCCATTAGAATAATTAGGCCAAGAAAAAGGTACATTTCTGATTCTGTCATGTCAGGGGGAAGAGTACAGTTTTCTTCACTGTCAATTCTAGTTTCACGAACCCAAGACCTGACAAAAGTCAGATGTCTCACAGCTACAAGTGTCAGTTGATTGTAGCTTGTGATTACCAATGTTATTGTCTTCGTCATTGTCATAATCCGAGAATGTCTTGTATTTCAGCTGAACTTAGTGATTTTGTACCAGACATATTGTAAACTTCACTCTGAGTCACAAAACTGTGAATGAATATGGGCTGTGGGTGGAATGTGACCTGTTTTTTTTTCTTTCAAATCTTTTCTGCTTTGGGGGGAAAACTGACTGGATGCAACATAAGACGAATTCTAAACAAAAGAATGAACGAGGGTTGGAATATACCTAAATATATGGTGTATATAGTTTTTCACTTCTAACTTGATTCACAACACTCTTAAAGTCCCTAAAGTTATTTGGTAACTATCGTGAATTTAAAAATTATCTCTATGGTATAAAATATCACTAAGAGTTTTTGCCGTGAATACCACTGATATTACAATAATATTTAACACTTTAAACGTTGTTTGATGTTTGTGACCATGAGGGGTAGTGGTGGTGTATAATTTTTAATTGTTGCATCAGATTCCTGCATTAAATTGCAAATCCCTCTGTGATACATGTGTTGAGAAGGCATGTGATACTGTTGATAGCAATTTAGCCATTGGATGAGGATGTTATGCCTGGTGACCAGCTTGATGCCGTTAGATAAGAGTAGGGGTAGGATATGTGCTGACACCAGGTTTCACCTTCTCTTTTCTTTTCATAATCATCATCATCCCTCATACCATGCACTTTACACTAAACAAACACACACTCATCCTACACTCCTCTCTGTATATAATACTAGAATACATCATCTATTTAAAGTGGTCTGCCAAAGTGGTGCATAATTTGAAAATGGACACCACATTAACCCATTTGCCTCAGAAGATGAGGTACACTCACCAGTTGTTAAATGATCTTCAACTCAAAAGATGAGGTACACTCACTTAACTTTGCCTGTTATATATTTTGCAATATTTTGTACATCCCTTGGCAGGGTAATCTTTTGTTAACATTTATGAATAGTAGAGGAATGTGTTTTGTTCTTCACCCTTATTGTGATCTCAAGTACCATTATTTTTATTCATTTTGAATGTCTGAAAGTTAAAAATGAGAATACGGTGATTTAGTATCCAGTTTCTGGGGAAATGCATTGAAGTGAATGGGTTAATGCCATTTACCCACCCAGCATGGAACCCAATGTGGTGCAGTGGGTGGCATTAGAACAATCAATCAACCAACCAAATATACTATTGCTTAGAGATGGATTGTATATATAAATTTCCATATTTTGTACCAACCATGTTGCCTCGTATCTCAGTTGATTTTGAATGCCTGCAAATAATTAGAAGTATAATTTAACCATGATTTTTATGTTTCTGAAAATGTGTTTGGGACATTTAAACCGGTACAACATATTTGTTTTCAGATACACAATTGAACGGCAAAAGATTGGTGGATCAAAACGTTCAACAGTTTTTAACAAAGGAATAAAAAATTGTGAAGGACTGGCTGTTGATTGGATGGGACGTAACATTTACTGGACAGACCAAGGACTTGGTGCCATTGGTGTTGTGAGATTGGACGACACTACACAGTGGAAACATTTTGTTTATCCAAACATGCATCATACTAGAGCAATAGTTGTACATCCGAAGATAGGGTGAGTGAGTATTTTTTTATGTTATTTAATTTTATCTCAAACAAGGAATTTGCTATGAAACATTGTATACAAACTAATATAATAATTTTATGCAAGGTGTAAATGAATTAAACTGGAATAAAATTATGAGGCTTTAGAGCAATTGTAGGCAACATTTTTAGACAGTATCTCAGACAGAATATACCTGAGTTATCAATTGTTAGTTATTTATATTAAAGGATTGAAATGTGAGGTGCGATGGAAAGATGTCAGAAGACCACATAACAGTGTTTTCTTAAGTTTCATTGTATTTCAATTTATTTTATTCTACAAAGTGTGTATGAAGTCACTATTTTTGGAAAGAAATGGAAAATGAAAGAAAATACTTTCATACCCACAGAAGGAGACATTTTGTAGTAAATCAAAAACAGTTAATCCTTCTTGTGACTGTAAACAGTACCAAAACCTAATTATTGAATTTTTACATGAGCATCATTTATGTCTCTGCAAAGATCAAATGCACAGTTGTTTCACAGAAAACATTTTCCAGCATTCATGGAGTAATTTGTGCAACTGCTTGCCAAATGCGAGCTTTCAACATTACCAAATCATCAATTTTGTTTTGGTAAACTCTGAATTTTAGAAAACCCCAGGCAAAGAAATATAACGGTGTTAGCTGTGTATTTTGAGTAATCTTCTTAGTGAAGGTCATGAAGAATGTGATAGGCTTTCTTTCCTTAATCTTGACCTCAAAATTTTATGGATAGTTTCTCTGAGAATCTGGAGTCTCTTGGATACTTGCGAAGTGACATCTTTGGTTCCTCTTCAAACACTTCAGATATCAATTCAATACTTTGGTTCGATGTACTGGGACGTCCACCTCTTTTTGTATAAAAATCATCCCATTGCATAATATTTAGAGAGCAACTCATGTATAACTTTGTTGGTGGGTGATGATTTATGGAAACATCGTTAAAATCTTTCTTGGGTATTGTTACATTTGTTTTGATGTTTTTATTATTCATTTCATACATCTCATTGATGGATAAATCATATTTTAAGAGAAAAATTATACGCTTAGACTGGGACTCGAACTGAGGGCCTTTGGCTTTCTATATAATTTATCCATCATTGAGATGTATGAAATGAATAATAAAAACATTGAAAGAGGCCATACTAGCTTTATAATGTAATGTAAAATTCCCAAATAAATGTCTTCGTAATGAAGAAGCCGCCATTTGCAAAGATAGAAGCAAAGGTTTCATAGCATTTGGTGCACAGAAATTGACAATGTATATAAGAGAAAAATTTGCATTTAGATTGGAACTCGCCTAGATGGCTCAGTTGGTAGAGCATTGGCCTAGAAAGCTAAAGGTCCTGGTTTCGAGTCCCAGTCTGAGTGTATAATTTTTCTCTTCAAATATGATTACATATAAATTAATGTTGGGAATATGAGATTATATCATTAATAGTGTATGAGGCGAGTTAATGGTTTATTTTAGGAAGTAATATTTTGAGGTTCTTTTAATCAAATTATTTTAGTCTGTAGTATCGTATGAGGTGGGTTGATTACATTTGTTTCCTTGGATATGAAGTCTCACAACTAGGGTATGTTCTTCTTTATTCATTGTTTATCTAAACCTACAATATAAACAATGTATGTTATAAAATTACTTTATAGACAGACACCTTGTATTATCCATAGTAGTTTAGTTTAATGTTGAAAGCCCTTCAATGACTTCCATTGAACTTACATAAAATAAAATGCTTGTTTATTGCAGTCTGATGTTTTGGACAAACTGGGAGAGCATAGTACCACAGAAAGGTATAATAGAACAAGCTTGGATGGATGGAACAAATAGAAAAACTCTTATTGATTCAAATCTACATTGGCCAAATGGACTAAGTATTGACTACATTGGCAAAAAGTTATATTGGTGCGATGCTTTCTTGGATAAGATTGAAAGAGCATCATTTGATGGAAGTGACAGAGAGGTATGTTATGTTTAACAAGTTAAGTGTGTGCATTCTTAAATTTTGAGATTCTCTTATTAATAGTACTCACATCTGGTTTCAAGGCTTTTTTTTTGTTATCAGGGTTTCTCTTGTGACATTTCTGGGTTTCTTTCTGACATTAGCCTGATTGTAACATATTTCTGAAGTTGGAGCACCTGGTAGGCAACGTTATGTTACCCCAATTATGATGTGCGACAAATGGTAATGAAGCACTGAACTCGAGACTTTAAGCAACCACAGAATAATTTCTTTTAAGGAAAATTTTATGCTTATTTTAGGAATTCTCACTATGAGGTATATTCATTAAGGTAGAATTTTTTTTTATCACTCACCTCATATTGTTCTTCTTATTTGACTATAAACTAGTTTCGGAACATAGTTTCTTTTCCATCCTCAGTATCATCACAACCGTTGTTCTGTCGTCTTGAAGAGCTGTCCTTCTCTCCTTCCATTGGCTGACTGAAAAACCTCGAAACCAGCTCATTCTCACCGGGAATTTCAAAGTTCATCAATTTCTTCTTTACGCTCTTTTGAATGTAGATCTTTTCCCAAACAGTAAGTTCTTTTGGTTTTTCTATTTGTTTTAATAATTTAGCTTCTTTCTCGATAAGATGTTTTTCAGACCATGCATGGGCAGCCACTGCAGATTTTTCTACTTCCCCTTTCTTGACATTCCTGAGATGTTCTTTCACTCTAGTTTTCAAATTTCTCTTATTGCAATTATGCCATCCACATATCTGCACCAGAACTTGAAAATTAAACGATGTCCATTAATTATCTTGTGTTCAAAATTCCCCATGAATAGATTAGCTAAGAATGGAGATAAAGGGTTTCCCATCGAAAGTCCTGGAAAATTCAGTGGCTGCCCATGCATGGTCTGAAAAACATCTTATCGAGAAAGAAGCTAAATTATTAAAACAAATAGAAAAACCAAAAGAACTTACTGTTTGGGAAAAGATCTACATTCAAAAGAGCGTAAAGAAGAAATTGATGAACTTTGAAATTCCCGGTGAGAATGAGCTGGTTTCGAGGTTTTTCAGTCAGCCAATGGAAGGAGAGAAGGACAGATCTTCAAGACAACAGAACAACGGTCGTGACGATACTGAGGATGGAACAGAAACTATGTTCCGAAACTAGTTTATAGTCAAATAAGAAGAACAATATGAGGTGAGTGATAAAAAAATCCTACCTTAATAAAATTTTATGCGTCTGAGTGGGAATCGAAAATGGGACTTCAGGAGCCACAAGATCAAGTGGCTGGTCTCTGATTCTGAGGTTTGTAGGTTCAAACTGACTGGGGGTTGATGGATTTTTTTAGGGCACATAAATCTTGCTTTGGAATGGAAGTAAAATCACATCATACATTTATGCACATAAAATAATCTTGAGCCTGAAATAAGAGGCCTCTGTGCAAATTTTTTTGGTCCATTTATGCCCAGATTTGCATTGTGATAGTAATGATTGTAGCTGTTGCAGGCAGAGCTGTTGTCAATTAATTTTTAAGGACATAAAAACCCTGAGTATGACTTTCTTCAGAAAGGGGTAAAGTAGACTTTCTCCACTTTTGCTGTTCATTTTTGCATTACTAGCTTTAAAATTCTGACGAGACCTTTCTTTCAGTACAGAAAATATACTTGGTATGCTATCTATACTCGTACATTCCCATTTGGGGCAAGGGTGCTCCCTTCCTAGTTACTTAAACCAGATTTGGTTATGATAATTTCCCTACAGATGTCAGCAAGTGACAAGTTGTTAATTGCCTCAAAGTAACACTTAGTGAGGCTTCTAAAGTAATACTTGGATGGAAAATGCCAATTAAATTTTGTTCAGGGGCTGTAATTTATACTTGAGGTTCCTTTATGGGCTTGAAAATCTTCAGACTCCTTGAAGTCCTTCCTAGAGGAATTGTCCCTTGGATTTTTCTATCTTAAAGAAATCCATTGATTCGGCCAAGTTTGAACTTGTGACTCTCAAAACCTGTGGCAAGGTATTTAATCCCTACACTACCAATGTCAATCTATAGGATGATATCTGTTTCTCTTGGAAATTTTATTGATTTGTCTAGAATATTAAAAGGTTGTAAGGCATTTTCTATGTGTTTATAATTCATAATTTAGTTATGTTGTTCTAAAACCTGCACAAAAACCAGAGAATATAGTCTTGATATACTCTTATTCATGTTCTACCCTTAATGCTGTTAGGCTTGGGTTAATCTCAGTCCATCCAGTTCCTCAATTGGCTTCTGTCCCTGTACATTCTTCACATTCCCACCATTATTTTGCCTTGCTTCTGCCCTATTCTGTCCATTGTAACTCTTAAGTTTTCCTCTTCAATTCTTCCATGTGTTGTCTTTTCCATAATTTGTTTGGATTTTTTTAATCTGACATACTGAATACGATCTGAACCACTTTAGTTGCCTTTCTTCACTGATCTTTATTAGTGTCTTCTCCTGTCCGATCTCTTCTCTTATTCTATTGTTTCTTATTCTATCTTGTCACAAATTATCCACTGTTCTTCTTAGATATTTAATTTCCATGTCTCTTGTTGTATTGCATTCAAAATTACTCTTAAAAAGATTTGCCAAAAATAAGGAAGATGGATTCTCCATTGCAACCCCTGTCTTTTGTCTGTATAATTACAAAGAAACAGGAAACTTACAATAATAAAAAATAATTATATAGAATTCCACTCTATTTACTTATAAACACACAGAAACCTAAATCAAGAATATTACTATCTTTAACATTTAATTTTAGGAAGTTATATTTTGAGGTTATTTTAATTATATTATTTTTAGTCTGGACATCTTACCTTAATATTAATGTTGATTTGTTCTTGAACATGTTTCAAAACAATTCTGTTTTATCGTCACCTTTCCCAGACTGGTTTTATTTATGTTGCATTATGTTGCACAACCTGGATGTCGATGTCAGCTCCATCCTGTGGTTGGCCAAAGAACCTCCAAACAAGGTCACGCTCCATCAGTATGTCAAAATTCATAACTCTGTTTCTGTTCTTCTAAATATAAATTTTTTCCCCAAATAGTCAGCTCTTTTGTATTATCTAACTGTTTTAATAATTTAGTGTCTGAATTTATATTATGTTTTTCAGACCAAACATGAGCAACAACTGCAGATTTTTCTATTTCCCCATTTTTAATATTTCTTATGTGTTCTTTGGTTCTAATTTTTAGGTTTCTTTTTGTTTTTCCTATATATATATCTTTTCACAACCCATGCATTCAATTTGATATATTCCTGACTTTTTATTTTTTCATTTTTGTTGGTTTTTATTAGTTTATTTAAACTGTAGTTATTTTTTTATGCTAATTTAATATTAAACTTCTCAAATATCTTTTGAAATTTATTATGTACCTAATGTGAATTTCCTATATTTTCTCATAGGTGGTTCTTCTTTTTCAAGAGTACTTCTGTTTATCATTTTTTGTTTTTTATACTTTTCTATCCTTTTATGTACCATTTTTTCATCAAACCCATTTTCTCTTACTACTTTGATTATGTGTTTTTTCTCATGTTTGAAATCTTCTTCGTTTAAGGGTAAGTTTAACAATCTATGAGTTAAACTATTAAAGGCTGCTATTTATGTCCAATTGGATTGAACCCTGTTGATTTTATAAAATTTTCCGTATGAGTTTCTTTCCTATGAATCCCGAATTCAATTCTTCTTTTTTCTTCGTTTCTGACCAATTTAAGATCCAAAAAAGGTATCTGTTTATTTTCTTCTATTTCTTTGGTAAATTTGATGTTTGTACTCTGTAAATTTAACAGTTTTAGAGAATCTTCTACATGTTTCTCTTTAACAATACAAATTATTATATCATCTACATATCTATTTAATTTTAGGAAGTTATATTTTGAGGTTATTTTAATTATATTATTTTTGGTCTGGACATCTTACCTCAATATTAATGTACATTAATATTGAGGTAAGATGTCCAGACCAAAAATAGTATAATCTACATATCTGCTCCAAAATTTGAACATTGTGGGATGTGCTTTAGTAATTTTACATTCAAAATCGCTCATAAATAAATTTGCCAGGAAAGGTGATAATGGGTTTCCCATTGAGAGCCCTAATTTTTGTCTATAGAAACTCCCATTGAATGTAAAAAACATTTGGTCAATGCATAACTCAGTTAATTTCAAATAATCTTCTTTGATCTCTCTGTCTAAGAAGATGTCGATGTTCAAGAACAAATCAACATTAATATTGAGGTAAGATGAACAGACTAAAAATAATTTAATTAAAATAACCTCAAAATATCACTTCCTAAAAAAAGAATATGATTTTTCGTGATGTTTTTATTATTAATTTAACATATTTCATTGAAGGATAAATTTAATTTGAAGAGAAAAATTTTTGTCCAGACTGGGACCTGAACCCGGGACCTTTTGGTTTACTGTACCAATGCTATTACCAACTGAGCTACCTATTGGCTTTTAAAAGTAATGTTTAAATTCCCAATAAAGTCTTCAACCAAGAAGATTTGCAAAGATTAAGCCACAGCTTCAAGCATTTGGTGCGCGAGAATTACAACGTATATAAGAGAAAAATTTGCATCTAGATTGGAACTTGCCCTGGTAGCTCAGTTGGTAAGAGTATTGGTATAATAAACCAAAGGTTCTGGGTTTGAGTCCCGGTCTGGGCGAAAGTTTTTCTCTTCAAATTTAATGATTTTTCATATTTATTCATAGAATTAATGACACGTTAAATAAATATTTTTAAATATACTATATTTATAGTTAATTAAATGATTGACATAATATATAAACAAACATATGAGTAATTTTTTTTATTATAACAATAACAGTAGGTCTAAAAGTACCTTGCATGACATATCGTGTGTCTCTTTCGCTCTTACATACCTATATCTGGCAAAGTAGGATTGGCTTACCGCATTTGTCTTCTAATAGCGTGCCTGGTATAGTTGTGTTTATACTGCCATAACATCACAATGACAGCAGCATTTCAAACATTGTCCATAACCTCTTGGGTTTGTTCTTATAATTTTTTCTACTATTGTTCATAAAAGCAACATACTACTTCATTCATAGTAAAAACACTAGATGTCACTGAACATACTGTATTATCCTATTTAATTAATCCATTGTTATAATCTTACAATAAATGATTATTTATTTACAGATTGTTTACAGTGGTGAAGAGTTGGATCATCCATATGGTTTAGCTTACTTTGATCAAGCTGTTTATTGGACAGAATTTCAAAAAGGAACTGTTCATCGCAAGAGTTTAGCTTCAAATGATTCAAAAGTGGAAACACTTAGTGAGGAATTCTCATATCTGTATGAAATTCGTGTGTATGACAACAGTTCTCAGACAGGTGAGTGACAAATGAAAAAAATGTTTAGCTGTTGTTAGGTCAAATGATGCACTTTGTATGTTAAGAATGGACCATAGATCATGAACTATACAGCCACAGGTACTACCAGTACTGACAATGTTCTAAGTACCAACATTTTTTTTTTTCTCCATGTACTGCAATATCTACCAACACTATTTGTTACTATGGCCGCCTACATAATTAATTTTTTTGTCTTGTGTATCAATACATTCGGGTATGTTAGATTAGTCATATTTGAAGCTACCTGAGGTAGCTCAAATGGTAGAGCACTTGGACTAGAAAACCAAGGGTCCCGGGTTCAAGTCCCGGTCTGAGCGTATAATTTTTCTCTTCAAATATGATTTATCCATCATTGAGATGTATGAAATTAATAATACGAACATCAATGTTAGATTAGTATTCAGATATGTTAGTTTAGGGTTCAGGTATGTTAGATTAGGATTTGGGTCAGTTAGCTATATTTAATTAAACTGACTCACTCACTGTACTATGAAACCATTAGGTTGATGGTCATGTAGATGTAAGCTCACCATGCATCATTATCGTGAGTTAATGTTTGAAATTATCCCCTGTACAATTTATGTGCCTCAAATCATGGTTAATGTTATTTTCCCACATAATTCATGACCAACCTATGGGTGCTTTTCTTTTGGTTTTTCCTACAAGGAATTTTCAAGTCCCTCTTTCATTATCTATTTGTATCACATGTCCTGTCCCATCGCGCTTACAAGGCTCCACTGTTCTTATTATATCTAGCCTCTCATCAAGATCATGTAGCTCACTGTTATGTAATCTCCATTCATCTGTTCCTAGGAACAAGATCCTATTATTCTGAGTTGTTTTTTGATTCATCTCATATTTCTTGATTTGCATGCAGACCCAGGGTTTCGTCACTGCTTTTGTGACATTCTCGATGCAAACCACATTCACAACTGGCATCCAGTGCCAGTAGATTGATTCTTTCTGCGCTCTCTGATGGCTGACCTATGCACTTCCAAATCAGTCCCATCCTATGGGTGCTTTTCTTTTGGTTTTTCCTACAAGGAATTTTCAAGTCCCTCTTTCATTATCTATTTGTATCACATGTCCTGTCCCATCGCGCCTACAAGGCTCCACTGTTCTTATTATATCTAGCCTCTCATCAAGATCATGTAGCTCACTGTTATGTAATCTCCATTCATCTGTTCCTAGGAACAAGATCCTATTATTCTGAGTTGTTTTTTGATTCATCTCATATTTCTTGATTTGCATGCAGACCCAGGGTTTCGTCACTGCTTTTGTGACATTCTCGATGCAAACCACATTCACAACTGGCATCCAGTGCCAGTAGATTGATTTCTGCGCTCTCTGATGGCTGACCTATGCACTTCCAAATCAATCCCATCCTATGGGTGCTTTTCTTTTGGTTTTTCCTACAAGGAATTTTCAAGTCCCTCTTTCATTATCTATTTGTATCACATGTCCTGTCCCATCGCGCCTACAAGGCTCCACTGTTCTTATTATATCTAGCCTCACATCAAGATCATGTAGCTCACTGTTATGTAATCTCCATTCATCTGTTCCTAGGAACAAGATCCTATTATTCTGAGTTGTTTTTTGATTCATCTCATATTTCTTGATTTGCATGCAGACCCAGGGTTTCGTCACTGCTTTTGTGACATTCTCGATGCAAACCACATTCACAACTGGCATCCAGTGCCAGTAGATTGATTTCTTCGCGCTCTCTGATGGCTGACCTATGCACTTCCAAATCAGTCCCATCCTATGGGTGCTTTTCTTTTGGTTTTTCCTACAAGGAATTTTCAAGTCCCTCTTTCATTATCTATTTGTATCACATGTCCTGTCCCATCGCGCCTACAAGGCTCCACTGTTCTTATTATATCTAGCCTCTCATCAAGATCATGTAGCTCACTGTTATGTAATCTCCATTCATCTGTTCCTAGGAACAAGATCCTATTATTCTGAGTTGTTTTTTGATTCATCTCATATTTCTTGATTTGCATGCAGACCCAGGGTTTCGTCACTGCTTTTGTGACATTCTCGATGCAAACCACATTCACAACTGGCATCCAGTGCCAGTAGATTGATTTCTGCGCTCTCTGATGGCTGACCTATGCACTTCCAAATCAATCCCATCCTATGGGTGCTTTTCTTTTGGTTTTTCCTACAAGGAATTTTCAAGTCCCTCCCTCTTTCATTATCTATTTGTATCACATGTCCTGTCCCATCGCGCCTACAAGGCTCCACTGTTCTTATTATATCTAGCCTCTCATCAAGATCATGAAGCTCACTGTTATGTAATCTCCATTCATCTGTTCCTAGGAACAAGATCCTATTATTCTGAGTTGTTTTTTGATTCATCTCATATTTCTTGATTTGCATGCAGACCCAGGGTTTCGTCACTGCTTTTGTGACATTCTCGATGCAAACCACATTCACAACTGGCATCCAGTGCCAGTAGATTGATTTCTTGCTGCGCTCTCTGATGGCTGACCTATGCACTTCCAAATCAATCCCATCCTATGGGTGCTTTTCTTTTGGTTTTTCCTACAAGGAATTTTCAAGTCCCTCTTTCATTATCTATTTGTATCACATGTCCTGTCCCATCGCGCCTACAAGGCTCCACTGTTCTTATTATATCTAGCCTCTCATCAAGATCATGTAGCTCACTGTTATGTAATCTCCATTCATCTGTTCCTAGGAACAAGATCCTATTATTCTGAGTTGTTTTTTTGATTCATCTCATATTTCTTGATTTGCATGCAGACCCAGGGTTTCGTCACTGCTTTTGTGACATTCTCGATGCAAACCACATTCACAACTGGCATCCAGTGCCAGTAGATTGATTTCTGCGCTCTCTGATGGCTGACCTATGCACTTCCAAATCAGTCCCATCCTATGGGTGCTTTTCTTTTGGTTTTTCCTACAAGGAATTTTCAAGTCCCTCTTTCATTATCTATTTGTATCACATGTCCTGTCCCATCGCGCCTACAAGGCTCCACTGTTCTTATTATATCTAGCCTCTCATCAAGATCATGTAGCTCACTGCTATGTAATCTCCATTCATCTGTTCCTAGGAACAAGATCCTATTATTCTGAGTTGTTTTTTGATTCATCTCATATTTCTTGATTTGCATGCAGACCCAGGGTTTCGTCACTGCTTTTGTGACATTCTCGATGCAAACCACATTCACAACTGGCATCCAGTGCCAGTAGATTGATTTCTGTGCTCTCTGATGGCTGACCTATGCACTTCCAAATCAATCCCATCCTATGGGTGCTTTTCTTTTGGTTTTTCCTACAAGGAATTTTCAAGTCCCTCTTTCATTATCTATTTGTATCACATGTCCTGTCCCATCGCGCCTACAAGGCTCCACTGTTCTTATTATATCTAGCCTCTCATCAAGATCATGAAGCTCACTGTTATGTAATCTCCATTCATCTGTTCCTAGGAACAAGATCCTATTATTCTGAGTTGTTTTTTGATTCATCTCATATTTCTTGATTTGCATGCAGACCCAGGGTTTTGTCACTGCTTTTGTGACATTCTCGATGCAAACCACATTCACAATTGGCATCCAGTGCCAGTAGATTGATTTCTGCGCTCTCTGATGGCTGACCTATGCACTTCCAAATCAATCCCATCTCATTTTCACTGGGTATTTCAAAAGTCATAGTTTTCTTTTATTCTTGCATATGTAAATTTTCTCCCAAATTGTGAGTTCCTTAGATTTTTCAAACTTTTTTAGCACTTTTGCCTTATCTATTTAACTTTCACAGGGAAAGAACACTATGAGAACACTAGAAGAAAAGGATATGAGGTGAGGTAATAAAAACATTAATTTAATTCTTAATTTTGCCTTAGTTTCAATTCTGTTTTTCTGACCATGCATGTGCAGCTATTACAGATTTTTCTATTCTCCATTTTTAACATTTCTAAGGTGTTCTTTCAATCTTGTATTTAAGTTTTTAAGTTCCTTTTTGTTTTTTTTTTTCACAATCTTAACAATCAATTTGATAAATCCTTGATCTGTTGCCGTCGTCAATCTCTTTATTTGTATGGTTATTAAATATGTATGTTATGTGATGATGAAGGAGCAAGATGTGCATCACATAGGGAATTTGCAGGAGTGATATTTTAATATAATAAAATAATATCAAGTTGTGTCGAACTCAGGGTCAGATCGAGAGATTAGATTAAGCCCCTATATTTATAGAGGTCTGTAATTAACTAGGGTGCAGGCTTACTACATCTGGTGAATGAAATGGATGAGATGTGAATGGGGAAAGGTGGAATGAAATTGTGGTAGGGGAAAATGGGAGAAACCCCAAAAGAACCTGCCGTAGCTCCGTTACCTCCACTACAAAATCCATGTATAATGACCGAGACTCTAATAAAGTTAAAAAAAGCTACTCTTACTAAAACCCAAATTAACAAGATTAAACTAATAATAAATATTATAAATAAGATTCTTGAGAAACCAGAGGTGAGAGGCAAGCATCTAATCGCTTTCGTCACGGAGCCGCCTGATATATTAATAATTAAAAAAAATACAAATTTTCTCGTTATAATAGTATTTTATTTTAAACGGTCTATTCGTCAATTTCATAAATTACATACATTAAAATAAATTGTAAATTCTGTATATCCCTATTAGTATTATGATTAATTTTCAATAGCATCGCGTAGTAATATGAGTAATGAGACATTGAACAAATTGAAATTTGGTAGGTCTGCTGCATGCAGCAGTTCATTCAACAAACTCCTTAAATTTCCATTGCAAATGGCAGCCATTTTTGCTAAAGCGCTTTATTGCCTGCTGAATGCTTCCAATATCTTATGCTGAACTTGCCGAAATGCATCTGATTTGTGATGCAGCACAAGGTAATGGGCAAGAGCTGCTGCCATGTATGCAGAGCAGTGTCTGAATAGTCACCATCCTCACCGACAAACCTTAGAGTCTGTTAATAGGTGTTTGCAGGAGCATTGGGCGTAGTAGATAAACAGAGTAGACACTGGTGAAAGATATACGCACCGCACTCTATAGAGCTAGAAGAAATGCTCTTCATAGGGTGGAAGATTATCCTTTTATTAATACTTGTGCTGTTCCACGTGTAATGGGCACGAACCGTCAAAGTGTATGTATGGGAAGTCCTGCACAAAGACCAGCTCTATCCCTTTCATCTGCAAAAAGTACACATCTTACAGCCAGTGGACTTCACTCAACGGGTACAATTTTGCAATTGGGCTTTGTTGCAGCCACTGCACTTCTTTTCCTCGGTGTAATTCATTGATGAAGCAATATTTAATACGAATAGGGTGGTTCTGAAATGAAAGAACAGTCATGTATGGGATATGAAAATCCTCACGCCATCTTCGAGAGGGGTCACCAGCAGAGATTTTCGGCGAACGTATGGGTGATTAATTTCAATAGCATCGCGTAGTAATATGAGTAATGAGACATTGAACAAATTGAAATTTGGTAGGTCTGCTGCATGCAGCAGTTCATTCAACAAACTCCTTAAATTTCCATTGCAAATGGCAGCCATTTTTGCTAAAGCGCTTTATTGCCTGCTGAATGCTTCCAATATCTTATGCTGAACTTGCCGAAATGCATCTGATTTGTGATGCAGCACAAGGTAATGGGCAAGAGCTGCTGCCATGTATGCAGAGCAGTGTCTGAATAGTCACCATCCTCACCGACAAACCTTAGAGTCTGTTAATAGGTGTTTGCAGGAGCATTGGGCGTAGTAGATAAACAGAGTAGACACTGGTGAAAGATATACGCACCGCACTCTATAGAGCTTGAAGAAAATGCTCTTCATAGGGTGGAAGATTATCCTTTTATTAATACTTGTGCTGTTCCACGTGTAATGGGCACGAACCGTCAAAGTGTATGTATGGGAAGTCCTGCACAAAGACCAGCTCTATCCCTTTCATCTGCAAAAAGTACACATCTTACAGCCAGTGGACTTCACTCAACGGGTACAATTTTGCAATTGGGCTTTGTTGCAGCCACTGCACTTCTTTTCCTCGGTGTAATTCATTGATGAAGCAATATTTAATACGAATAGGGTGGTTCTGAAATGAAAGAACAGTCATGTATGGGATATGAAAATCCTCACGCCATCTTCGAGAGGGGTCACCAGCAGAGATTTTCGGCGAACGTATGGGTAGGCGTAATTTCTGACCATATCATTGTCCCCTACCTTCTTTTCCAGAGATTAAATGGCATCATTTATAATACATTTTTAGAGCACGTCCTACCTAGATTGCTAGAAGTTCCTCTTCACGTCAGGCTCCTCCCCATTTCTGCCGGAATGTGTAAAATCGTTTGGATATCCTGGCTGTTGGATATAGGAAGAGGTAGTTCAACTGTAGTGTGGCCACCTCACTCTCCAGATCTCTGCCACCTCACTCTCCAGATCTCTGTCCACTTGATTATTTTTGTGGGGACACCTGAAATCATAGGTGTATGCGACCCCTGTTGATACAGATGAGCTTTTACTTGTACACATAATCGCAACATGTGATGTGATCCGCAAGACACCCGGTATCTTGAACAGGGTATGAGAATCCTATAGTCTCCGGTGTCGTCTGTGTTGTGAGAATGGAGGTGACAAATTTGAACAATTTCTCTAATGAGTCTGCAGGTGCTTTATTTTTTTTTCTGGTTTACTCAAATGTATTGATTTTTATTTCCCAATAACATTATGTATGTCATGTGTACATACACTGTACCTTTTTGTGTTATTACTCTTGTGATCACTGCACTATCATTTATTTAAGTGCATACATATTGTACAGTACAATTACATTAGGGTGTCCATAATACTTTTAATGTAAAAGGGGACATGTACAAAAAATTAAAGGAAAAAACCTGGGACATTTTAAATAAAGGTGGGACATTAACAGAATATAAAAGGAAGTTTAAAAAATTGTATGAAATAAATTATACAAATTGCACATATAAGTTATGCCTATTTTTTATTGTCCAATTAAACTTACTTACTCAGTTACATTAATCAAAAAAGCACTAAAGTCATTCTTCATTAACATTTAAAAATATTTATTTATTGCTGCAAGGGGTATAAAATCCACTAACTAAATCTCTTTCATCGAAGTTAAAATTGTATTTCTCCACTGCCAAAGTACCAGAATCAGCAGGAAATCTCCGACATTGGCTGCACTGACCATGGATTGACAATTTGAAAAATGTACCAGTTACCAATATATGAGAGTAAAAAAACAAAGATTATTATGGACCAAACAGTGCATCATGATCATACAACTGGTGCTTTCTAACATTCATTTTTATAATTACATAATAAAGAACAAAACGAAAGTCGCCATTCATAAATACATTGACAAAGCATCATCCCAAAAGTGGGACATTTGAGCATCCCCAAGAAAATATCGGGGCAGTGGGACATTTTCTAAAAAGAACAGGACTTTCCAGCAAAACAGGATGAATGGAACCATAAATTACACATTTTATTTGTGAAAGCTCTTGTACATTTTATAGTTTTTTATTTAGAGCCCCATCACCACCCCCTGGGTTACTTCAGGCATAATTCCCTTATCCCCGGGTCTGCTCTATGTCCCTAACTACTATCTAATCTTTATTAAATAAATAAGCATAATACATACAGATTTCGGGTATGTGAAGTGTAGATGTTACATAAGTAAAACATGTTGTGTTTGTGAGTTTGTGTTTAGTGATACATAAAATAAATATACATAATATTTAAAGTAATGATAATTGTTTTGATGAGCACCTAAATCTCATTGAGGAAAACAAGAGCTTACAAGATGATGATAAAATTATAGCTCCAAGTTCACACACGTTGAAACACAAACCAGATTTGCTTATACTTAAAAATCTAACCAAAATAACTCGCTCTAATCTCACATTTGTCATTTTGTTTAACATGTTAATGTTAACTTTTATTCCAAAATTTATATACTGTCACTTGCACTAACATAGCCCAAAAAATAATTGGATGAGTATGTTTTATATGGTATTCATGATCTAGTTATTATTTTCTCTTTTTTGTTCAGAAACGAATGGTTGTACAGAAAATAATGGTAACTGTCCAGAGCTATGTCTGGCCACCCCTAACAACACGGTGTGTGACTGTCGGGATGGCCATATTTTCCAAGAAGGTAGTTGCGTTGTTCAGGAGAACTACACAGCTCCATATTACTGTGGATCAAGGAATTTCCAGTGTAAAGAAAATTACCGTTGCATCGACATGCGTTATGTTTGTGATGGTGATGATGATTGTGGTGATGGATCAGATGAGAATGCAGAACCAGGCGGAGTGTGTGGTAAGTTGTGCTGATTACACATTCTCAACTTTCTTTCTTTTTCGTATATATAATGAGGATCCATCCATAGTAATTCTGCCCGAAGGCAGGTCCTTCACTGCAATCATAGCATTTTCATGCTGTGCTTGCAGCTTTACTAGGGAATTGTAGGTATGGTAGCTTCCCGTTGCTTTCCACAATAATGAGGATAAGATGATAAAAATAATGATGGTAATGATATCAATGATGATTATAACAAAGATGGTAATGATAATTCTGTGTTTGTTGTGTAAAAGTTATTAGTTCAAAATTATACTTATGTGAAAAATGGGATTGAATAGTAGCTCTTTATTTTTCTAATATGCTTGGCATGATAAACTCATTTTGGACTTAACACCCTTCACATACCAAACACAGGGTATTATAATAAAATGACAATGTTATTGATACTAATGATTGATTATGATAGTAATAATATGATAATGATAATGGTGATTATAATGATAAAATTATAGAACAATAATAATAATAATAATAATCTTCTTCTTCTTCCTCTATGCATGAAAGCTGGCAGCTTGTTGTGTGTTCATTCACTACAGGTAGAAGGTGGGTTGATGGATGTGATGTCCCACATTGTAGATATATGATTGTAATAATTTGGATCACATAATTTGCCACCCCTCCATGGTATCTTTACCTTGTCATGGTGGAGTGGCTTGCATGCTTAAATGATCCTGAGAGCTATGCCGGCGGTAGCATTGCTGCTGATAGGGTTACCCATGCCGGACTGGTCGAAGGTGATAAGCCAGACGAAAAAAGTACCTTGGGTGAAAGAGTGACGATCTTTCACCGTAAAAATACAACCGTCAAGAAATGCGGACATGGGTTCAACTGGGGTAAAATTTTCCGGAGGTCAAATAGTCCCCCATTCGGATCTCCGGGCGGGGACTACTTCAGGGAACCCATGCCAAAGGCTCAATCACAGGGACATGTTCCTAGGAACATGGAATGTTAGGACTTTATACAATAGCGGGGCACTAGAGATATTAACGCGGGAACTAGATAAATCGCCCTTGGATATAGTCGCTTTACAGGAAGTTAGGAGGCCAGGAGAAGGTAGTCAGGAATCAGGAAGCTTTGCATTATACTACGGGGGTGCAGAAAGACCTGCATTTGGAACGGGATTTTTAGTCAGAAGGAGGATCCTATCTGCTATCCGAGATATTAAGCTTGTTAGTGATAGGGTATCATACATAATTCTAAAGGGTAAACAACATGATTTTATAATTGTAAATGTACATGCCCCCACAGAAGATAAAGATGACAAGATCAAGGATGAGTTCTATGAAGAATTAGAATGCTTATTTGATAGCCTTTCACGATATCATATGAAAATTATCTTTGGAGATTTCAATGCAAAAGTGAGGCGGGAAGATATATTCAAACCAACAATAGGCAAATTCAGTCTCCATGAAGATAGTAACGACAACGGGGTTAGATTAGTCACATTTGTCACATCAAAGAATCTCGTTAAGAGTACAACATTTCAGCATAAGGATATTCATAAATACACCTGGATGTCCCCAGATGGAGAAACTCGGAACCAGATAGATCATGTATTAGTGGATAAACGCTGGCACAGTAGCATCATCGATGTTAGATCAGTTAGAGGGACAGACTGCAATTCGGATCATCATCTGGTCAGAGTGAAAATCAGACAACGGCTATCACTTATGAGAGGAACAAACGCTAAAGATGATTCTGTAAAATTTGAATTAAAAAACTTGAAAAATGATGAAATGCGGCAAGAATACCAAATCAAAATTGCTAATAGATTTGAAGTACTGGAATCTTCAGATGACAATGTGGCAAACGAAGAAGAAACTGATATAAATAAAGAATGGGAGGCTATAAGAGATACTATTAAATTGTCAGCATCAGAAAGCATTGGTTGTTTAAAAAAGAGGCAAAACAAGAAATGGTTTGATGAGGAATGTGCCGACATTGTAAAGAAAAGAAAGCTAGCAAAAATGAAATGGTTACACGAGCCAAATGACGTAAATTTAGAGCAATTGGGTGCTATTAGACGGGAAACCACCAAGTTACTAAAGAGTAAAAAGCGGGAATATTTGAGAGAGAAGATTAATGATCTTGAAATGAATGCAAAAAATAGGAACATTAGAGAATTATATCAGGGAATTAGTATAGAGAAGAAAGGATTTCAGGCTAGAACAAACATAATTCGGAACGAAAATGGGGATATGATTGCAGATTCCAGGAGTATATTAAATAGATGGAAAAGTTACTTTAATCAGCTATTAAATGTACATACAGAACAGGACATTGAGGAGGATAATTTACAGACAGCAGAAATTCTAGTCGCAGAGCCAAGTGCATTAGAGGTTGAAATGGCAATTGAAAAATTGAAGATGTATAAAGCATCAGGTTCAGATGAGATCCCAGCAGAACTGATAAAATAAGGGGGAAAAAAATTGATGGACAAGGTACGCTGGTTGCTTAGTATGATTTGGGAAAAGAAGCTCTTCCAGACGAATGGAAGGAATCAATTATCGTACCAATTTATAAGAAAGGAGATAAAACTGACTGCAACAACTACAGCGGCATCTCATTACTTTCAACTTCGTACAAAATTCTAACAAATATATTAGTAAGCAGACTTACTCCCTATATTGATGACATTCTAGGAGATCATCAATGTGCATATAGAAGAAACAGGTCTACAACAGATCAGATTTTTAGTATAAGACAGATTTTAGAAAAGAAATGGGAATATAATGGTACTGTACATCAACTATATGTAGACTTCAAAAAAGCGTATGATTCAATTGAGAGGGAGAAGTTATATAGTATCCTGCTGGAGTTCGGAATTCCTAAAAAGTTAGTTAGACTTATACGAATGTGTCTAAATGGCACAAAGAGTAGGGTGCGTGTAGGCAAACAGTTTTCGGACACTTTTGAAATCCAGAATGGGTTGAAGCAAGGAGATGCACTATCTCCTCTACTATTTAATTTTGTACTAGAGCATGCCATTAAATCTTTGGAGAATGAGGAAGGCTTACAATTCAATGGTATTAATAAGCTGTTAGTTTATGCTGATGATGTAGTACTATTGGCCGATAGCGAGGAGATACTAAGGACAATACGCACACACTGTTGAGTAACACTAAGAAATTAGGATTGGAAGTAAATATCAATAAAACTAAATATATGGTCACACATAGAAATTCATTATATAATGGAACTGGACAGCTAATGACAAATGAGGGAAATTTTCAGGAAGTGGCTGAATTCAAATACCTAGGAACAATAATCACAAATAGGAATGAGATGCACAAAGAAATTAAACATAGGCTCAATTCTGGAAATGTGTGCTATTATGCATTGCAGAGACTCTTGATGTCCCAACTCCTTTCAAAAAACGTTAAACTGAAAATATATAAAACTATTATTCTACCAGTTATATTATATGCATGCGAAACATGGACTCTTACTTTAAGGGAGGAAAGGAGATTAAAAGTATTTGAGAATAAAGTACTTAGGAAAATTTTTGGACCAAAGAGAGATGAACAGACAGGTGAATGGAGAAGACTACATAACAATGAACTACATGGTCTTTATAGGAAGCCAGATATAATAAGAACAGTTAAGTCTTGTAGACTGCGATGGGCAGGACATGTTGCACGTATGGGGAATGAAAGACTTGCATGGAGGCTTCTTGTAGGAAAGCCAGAGGGAAAACGCCCAGTTGGTAGACCAAGAATGAGGTGGGAAAATAACATTAACTTTGATTTGAGGGAAGTAGATTATACAGGGAATGATTGGAAAGCATTAGCTCAGGATAGGGATGTATGGAGAGCTTATGTCCGTGCGGCCATGAACCTACGGGTTTGATAGTGCCAGTGAGTAAGTAAGTAAGTAATTTGCCACAGCACTGATGACTCCCTTCAAGGGAATGAGGGAAAGTTTCTTACGTGAATAAGTAACAACACTTTTGTTAACAATTAAAGTAAATGTTATTTTATTAAAGTTTTCACTTCTGTTTCGATGAATCTTGTAAATGATCAATAATTTAAAAGATTCCGACTTAAGTTAATAAATTTCACTTATAGATGATTATTTCTTCATATATGTAATAGATGACTATTTCCAACAGTCAATTTTTCACTCACTAACACTTTATGGATGATTTATACTCCAGCTTGGATAAAATTTATACTACAATATTATTTTTCATAACTTTGACACCATTTTGTCAACTAATATCAAGAAATGAATTATAATGCTCTTATTCCTTGATGACCTGTAGTTTTACATGTCTGACTTCTTTCAAGTATTGTAGCCATCCTGTTGTTCTGGGAAAAATCCCATTTCATTTCTGTTATAATCTGGAAGTTCTGATTGGTCCAACTGAAAAGGAGTACTACTGGCAGACTCCCATCCAATTCGTCCAATACCATTTATTTGTTTATAAAAAAATACCAATCCAAATATTTAAAGTATTTTTACATATATTAAATCAGTTAGAAACTGTATTAACAGTTTATATTGACCAGTTTGAATTTTTTTATATACTTATAAAAAAAAATTGAATTCTCTAAATCAATCTTATTTCCATTCTTACTAGAAATAAATATAATTATATTTAAATATTAAATAAAAAACCCTTATTATTATTATATGGGAATAAATATCTGGTTTTATATTAATATAAAATTATAGAATATTCACCTGAAAGGTCCGTCTCCTCAACTTAATTAATCATTTAACTGTAGCGCTTTCGGGACTTGTCCCATCATCAGCAGGATTCAAAATTGGTGTTTCACTGAAGATCTGGTAGAGGGGGTTGCATGTATTGGGTTCATTTTCGTTTATCAGGCTGTCGTTGTTAGCTGCTTTCATGATTTCCATCTCTTCGAGTACGTTTATCTTCGCTGGATTATTTTCTCTGTGCATCTTATAAATCTGTGAATCTTATAAAAGTTGGTTTTAAATTGTAAAAGTAAAGTAAAGTGATCCCACAACAGGCCCGGAGGCCCTTGGGGTAGTGGGAGGTTAAGGCTCCCACTTTTTCTAGACAATCGGCACTTTATGTCAGCCGGGTTGTCAGCCCTGCGTGACGGCCGCCTTTATCCCAGAACAAGCGTCTGGTACTCTTTCAGTTAGAGGCGGAGTCGACCCCAGGGCCATGGCTGATGATGAACATGACTATGTTTGAAATCGCGATATCATGGAAGCATGAATCCTATGAGGTGAGTTGTTTAAACAATATGTTCTCCGATAAATTTTAAAGTTTAGATAGATGTTTTAAAAGTTTTGCTTCTTTTTCAATCCTATGATGCTCTAATAAACTATGTGCTGCTATAGCTGATTTTTCAATTTCTCCATTCTTTATGTTTCTGAAGTGCTCTTTTTTACGAGTTTCCAAGTTCCTTTTTGTTTTTCCTATATATATCTTGTTGCAATCTTTGCAATCAATTTGATAAATCCCAGATTTTTTGTTGTCTGGGGTATTACATTTATTATTAGTTAACAGAAGGTTACCCAGGATGAATTTGTTAATTGGAGCTAATGTTATATTAAAATTTCTGAAAATTTTTTGAAACTTATTATGAACTTCAGGATGGTAAGTGAATTTCAAAAAAGTTTACAGGAATACACCACCTTACATCATGGTCCCAAGAAAGATGTAAAATTCAAGAAATTCACTTACCATCCTGAAGTTCATAATAAGTTTTAAAAAAAAATTCAGAAATTTTAATATAACATTAGCTCCAATTAACAAATTCAGCTTGGGTAATCTTCTGTTAACTAATAATAAATGTAATACCCCAGACAACAAAAAATCTGGGATTTATCAAATTGATTGCAAAGATTGCAACAAGATATATATAGGAAAAACAAAAAGAAACTTGGAAACTCGTAAAAAAGAGCACTTCAGAAACATAAAGAATGGAGAAATTGAAAAATCAGCTATAGCAGCACATAGTTTATTAGAGCATCATAGGATTGAAAAAGAAGCAAAACTTTTAAAACATCTATCTAAACCTTTGGATTTAACAGTTTGGGAAAAAATATATATTCAAAAAAACCATACTAGAACTATGAACTTTGAGATTCCGGAAGAACCAAGCTTGATTACAAAGTTCTTCAAAAATACAACAAATAGCAGTTTAGGAAATGATTCATTCAAAATAACACCAGATGGCAGTTTGAAGAGGAATTCCTTCAAAAGAACACCAGATGGCAGTCTGGATAATTACCGGCAGAAAGGAGAAAAAATTGACAGTCGTGAAAACAGCTGGCGATGACGACAAAGTGTCGCCGATACTGCAGTGCTGTGTTTATAAAAACATAGATGTATGAGGTAAGAAAAAATCACGATTAATTTAATTATTATTAATTGAACCTCATAATGTTAAAGATTTAATATATTAATAGGAATATGAGTGCTTCCCCAGTATTGACATTAATTGAATGATTCATAACATTCTCTATGACACTAATATGTTTAAACCAGTCTGAATGTTTATGATGGGTCAAAATTCTTAAACTTGTAGTAATTTATTAAATTAATATTGGGAAGCTAAAGCTATTATTATTATAGAAATAAGTAAATTAATAAACACAATTAAATTATTGTAAATCAATGGTAAAGAGAAAAATTTTTGCCTGAACCGGGAACCCTATTAACTCTTTCACAGGGATTACTTTTTGGGTGATATTTACTACAATGGTACAATTTAATTCCCATCGCAGTAAGTTTGTCTTTAAACTTAGGACTTGAGAACACTGAAGCATTATCGCTAAGTAGTGCATCAATAGGTCCATAATTAGGTAAATAATCCCTCACTATTTTACCTAAGCAAGCTCTGCTATTTACATTTCTTAATGGATATATTTTATACAAATTTTGAGAATACATGAGAGAATACAAGAATATGCTTGTAACCAAATTGTGTAGTAGGCATTTCTCCAGGAGTATCCGTTACTACTAGGCTGTTTACCTTGTTCTTTAATATGTTTTGTGGAACTATATCATATTTCACATTCATACATTTGGCTTTTTGACAAGTTATGCATGAAGAAGTAAACTTTCTCAACTTTTTATCCAAATGTTTTACATAGAAAAATTCACTTATAATTTTTCACAACCTGCATGATTTAAGCCAACATGAAAAGTTCTAAATAGTGGAACTTCCATATTATTAGGAATTATAACTTTCCATTTTTTCACATTTCTCCCATGTAGTTTATAAAGAATATCATCCTTTATACCAATTTTCTTATCACAGTCAATTTTACTTTTGTCATCATTATTTAGATCTCTCGCACTATACTTAAATCGTAGAATAATAAATAAAAGTAATATAAGGTTAAACTTTGGGGTCTAGTTCTATCTGCCAAAATGAAGAAGTGAAATCAATAGAACTAATAAATCTACCAGTTTTCATATTTGCTATTGATGCTTCAATAGTCTCGGGCCTATAATTATCCCGGAAGAATTAGTCCTACAATTATCTAAACACAAGCGAATTTTGCCATTAGGTTTTAACACCCAGCAAATGTGGTTGGTGTAAGGAGAATGAGATTTCTGTATTATTCCTTGAATTGACATGTCATCTATCATTTGATCTGCCTGCTCTCTGATGGCAATAGGGATGGGTCTACTCTTAATATTTATAGGTGGATGTTCCAGCACCTTAAAGGAATTTTTAAAACAGT
>JASPKZ010007403.1:670000-750000 GCA_030220185.1 Diploptera punctata | reverse complement strand
ATTGATCACACATGTTATTGTGTGAATATTGTTAGACAAGGACAACATTCAAAGTTAGAAGAATATATTAGAAATCGTGACAACTAAATCCTCACGGACTGTAAATTTGGCCAATAGACGACTTGAGCTTAGATTCCGTATAAGGTTGTACTATATTAATTTAGAAGATTTTGATGTATGTTAACTAAATGTAGCATATATCAATGCAGTTTGTTAGCAGTGAGAGCACAGGAACTGTCTTCAAATCAAATTAACTGAGCCGAGAGTTGGCGTGTGTCCAAAAGTAGAGTGAATCACTGTCCTCAGGCACTTGTACAAATAATTTTATTGCTCACCAATTATACTTCTTTTGAAGGAAATCGAGTACGAAATTAAATGTTGTAGACAGCGGTGCCAACAAGAATAATATATTTCAGTTAGATAATCTCTCTTTCTTATACACAGTGTGATTCAAAACAAAACCGACAATAACTCTGCGTGTTGAATATGATGGGAAGTTATTTTTGCGCAGCTGACAACGTTAAATGTTAGAACGTGCTACAGATTACAAACTATTGTAATTATCTGCGAGATTATAAATATAAACCTGTACTCGTATCCGGAGTAATGACAATTCGAGAATGAGATGAAGACTATATTATTCTGGATGTATGATTCAAATATCTATAGGGCTAAATATATTATCACATACATATTATTTCATTGATGATACAAACTTTCAAGGAAGATTAAGAAGGACAAATGCAAGAATTTGATATAAGGAACCCTGGTCCAGAAACATCTTTTTCGCAGGTTTATTACTTACAATTGTTTTCGTAGTTGTAGGCGATCAGTAAAGGGAATGCATCATCGGATCGACAACTAGGAATATCATGAGCGGTTCCGAATGAGCAAGGGAATACAGATATCTTCCTAAACTTAAGCAGTTTAAGGAAGATGGCGTGATGTGTATCTGATGTGCTCCGTTCGGTACCCAAGTACAAGATATTAGAGTGCAGCCTAGTGTTTACATGTTGAAGTATATCAAACAACTGCAGTGAAATGGTGTGTATGGTTGCAGAATGTGCAGACATGATGTTCGTGTACGAGCAACCTATGGAAACAGTAGGGAAGCAGAAAGGCTGTTTCGGAACAGGTATCCACGCAGGTGACATCCGACACATACCATGTTCCCGAAACTTCTTCAGCGGTTACTGGAAACTGGCAAGTAAAACGATAATATCTTGACCGAGGAGGAAGACGAATTGTACGTGTCACCAACTTGGAGGAAGTAGTGCTTGATTGTGTGACTGAGGAGCCTTCAATACGTACGCTATTAGGTAGGTGCACTTGGAATGATTGTCGCGCACCGTAGTGTTTCGAGAGTAATTCGGGAACAGCTGCACACCTACCACTCACAGAGAGTGCATGCATTGACTCCGGTTGATTTCGCACCTCGCGTTGTTTTGAGTCAGTGGTTACTGCAACGTTGATAGATCGACCCTTACTTTCCTGCATGTGAACTTTTCACCAATGAAGCCTCATTCACCAAAGGCGTCATGCTAAATAGTCGAAATAGTCATGTGTGGGATGATGAGAATCCCCACGCCATAGTTGTAAGGTACAATGAAAACAGATTTGAAATAAAGTTATAAGCGGACATAGTCAATGATGATTTAATAGGTCCATTTTTTTTCACCGCGATTGACTGAAGCAGTGTACACTATGCTTTTTGAAAGACATGCTCCCCGGGTTCTTGGAACATATCATACTTGGGGTACGTTAGTGTATGAGGTTTCAACATGATGGAGTCCGAGCTCATTTTTCACAACATGCTCGAAAACATCTTAACCAGACATCCCCTAAAAAGTGGATAGGAAGAGGAAGTCCTGTTCCATGGCCAGGTCGTTCGCCTGATCTGATCCAACGTGACTTTTTTTTGGCGTCATGTGAAAAGTCTTGTGTATGAGACACCAGTAGAAACCGCAGAGGAGCTACTAGCACGAATTCTCGCTGCCTGTGACATCGTCAGAGCGATTCCAGGGTTGTTCACCCAAGCATGACAGAACTTCATCCGACATTGTCATGCCTGCTTCGGAGCTGAAGAATGCCATTTTGAACGCCTGTTATAGTATCATGGCTTGTGTAGGTAGTACAGTGAAATAAATCACATATTCGTAAGTTCTCATTGGTATCCCAGCAAAAGTTAGTTATAACTTGCGATGGAGATGTTTCCAGACATGGGTTCCTTATATCAAATCCCTGAATTTGTCCTTAATCGTTCCTAAAACTTTGTATCATCATCACGGAAATACCCTGTATTTATAATGGAAGTGGACAGTTAACGACAAATGACAGAAATTTTGAAGAAATGACCGAATTAAAATATCTAGAAACAATAGTACAAATAGGGATGCTATGCAGAAATAAATTAAATATAGGTTCAATATTGGATATGCATGTTATCACGCGATACAGAGACTCTTGTTATCCCAACTTCTCTAACAAATGTTAAACTAAAAATATATCAACTGTTATTCATCCAGTTGTAATACTGCACAAGTATACTAATAATGGTTCCTTACTTTAAGGGAGGAAAAAAAAATATCATTAGTATCTGAGAATAAAGTTCTTAGGAAAATTTTTGGACTAAAGAGAGACGAACAGACAGGCGAATGGATATGAATACAAGATCTTTATGGAAAATTAGATGTAATAAGAACAGTTTAATCTCTCAGACTGCGATAAGTTGGATATATGACCGAATGGGAAATGGAAGAGGTTCATGGAAAGTTAAGTAGAACAAGAGGGAAAGCGACCAATAGGTAGGCCAATAATGAGGTGGAAGAATAACATTAATCTTGATTTGGGGGACATGAATTATGCAAGCGATAATAAAAATTGAAAAGGAGTAGCTCAGGATTGGGATGTATGGCGAGCATAAGATGTTCGTGCAGCCTTTGAACCTCCGGCTTCGATTACACCAGTAGCTAACCCTTAAATTGCAATGTATGCTGCAGGATACAACTGTTGATTTAATTAATTTAATATTTTAAATAAAGAAGAAGAAGATAAACTAATATAAATAATTTAAACGTGGCCAAATTACACGATATACCTAATAATAACAGTTATGATTGATTTCATTTTCACTGCGGTCCGCCACATTTAAATAACTGATACTAATGATGATCTGCTCCGTCAGAAAATTCAGCAGTCTCGGCTGCTGATAAAGTCGAATCCAATTTTGTCGTCTCCTTGCCCCAAAGACCTCATCATACTTAAATGAGGGGGACTGTGGAGGCTTGAAGACGAAGGACTCGCACCCAAAGAAATCTTGGATCTCTTTCCAGCTGGTACTACAGGCTTATACCTGTCTACTGGCAGCAGTGAATGAAGAATTCTACAAATCCGAACCTCTCGCATTCATTTGTGAGAAAAGCAGGTTCGGGACAAGGGTTAGGCTGAATTCAATTTCAGCCTACAACAAGTACCAGCTAGCTTCAAAATTACAACATCCCTTTCAAGAAAGAAGAAAAACGACAAGCAGCAACAAGAAGAGTAGTGATAAAAGGAATAGATCACATCATTGAGCCATCCTATATTCGGAGTGACTTGAAGGCCAATGGATTCGAGGTCTTAAAGGTTGTCAACATGACATCCGGAAAGACCAAGAATCCATTGCCCATGTTTGTGGTCACTCTGAGGGATGGCCCAGAGATAGTGAATCTATTGAAACTTCGTAGGCTCATCCACTACAAAGTGAAGATTGAGCCAAATCGCCGAATGCAGAAGGTAGCATAGGTCACTCTTGCTACCAAAAGGAAGACAGTCATGTTGGAGCTTGCTCGAACCGTCTTACCCAATATCTCAGACCGGATAGAGCCAGCTGTTCTTCGGCCTGAGAACTTCAAGAACACCAAACTTAGCGCGGTGACTAACGCTAAGTCAAGAAAGAAGAAGAATACCGGGACCACCAAGGCTCGGGAACAAAAGGCCTTGCCATTCAAGGTCTTAGGTGAGCCTAAAATCTCACCTGAACTCAAAAAGAGACCATTGGCACTCAAACTATCATGGCTCCGACAAAAAAGAGCAGGCCGGTTCAAACCAGCCTCTCTAAAAGGGATTGTCTAATTACAAATGAAGTATTAGACAAACTAGTTAAGGAACTAGTAAGTGATCCAGATTCGATGATTATATCTGTCGAATTGGATCATAAAAAACACACTTTCTTAGTAGAGTGTATGAGTACATATAATGAAAATAGGAAGTGCCCTGTCACATCTTAATTGAGACTCCTATTGGAGTAAAATGCTGATCAATTTGGCTTCAATTTTTATTAAATTCAAGCCACTCTACCAAGGTTTTCGGTGGTTTCCCTTGGTGTTAAGACAAATGTCGGAGTGGTCCCCTAGAGCCCACCAGTAAAATATAAAAGTCTAAAATATTTTTAAAAATTCAAAAATTTTCAACAGATCAGCTAAATCCGAAAAGAGCCGTTTCTGATTGGAATGTTGAGTTGGCTTCCCGTTCCTGCCATTCAGGGGGTTGGCGGTTTCGGCGGTGGCGGTCTTCCTGTTGGCGGCTTGGAGTATCGGCTTGAACATCAACTGGATCACCAGAAACGACCAGCGTTGATGAGGCTTGTTAATGTCCGACCACCGGATATTTGTCTTCTGATCTACGGCTAGTTGTCGGCGGGCGGAGGTTAATCGTACAAACGTCGACTGATCTATAATCAAAAGAGACCGAAGAGGGCATTTTCAAATCCCTAAACCAGTCGGAAGAAGCCGGAGCCTGCGAGCCCGCAGTTGGCCGAGTAGGCGCCTGGGAAGCCGGGTGCCTGCTGGACTGGCTGGGAGGTGAGCATATGTCCCAGCACTTCCAAATACAGTCGAGGAGGACGAGGAATGAAATTTATTGCCTTTTTTTGAGAAGAAAGAAAATACGTATGCATAATACATTGCGCACGGGTCTGCTTGGCCGTACGTGCATTATTTTTCCATGAAAAAAATATAATAAAAATATTCATAATATAAACAAATACCTACAAATACACCTGTATCAAAAATAATAATAGGCTATATATAAGTAAAATCGATATCTACACTATATCACAATACTACATATCTACACTCGTCCATGAAAAGACAGTGTGTATAAATAAAAAAGTCTCATTCAATACATTAATAATTTAAAAAAGCTAGAAAACAAATTAGAAAAAAAACACACACACACACACATACACCCACACACACCTCCACACATATACACACATACACCCACACACACCTCCACACATATACACACGCGCACGCTCATACTCCCCTCCCATGTCCCTGCAGACATCAAATGCACTATCAGATTATTCAACTTATCAAACCTACTTATTATATAATATAATTAAAGATCGAAAACAAAGACCATATTGAGATTCTTCTTATTGATAATACATATATCCTTATTGATCTACAATTTTGCTATACCTCAATTTCCTTACTGTACCCAAAAATCTGCATGTTTTTGATTCACTCTCGATCCGTCCTAAAAGATCCCAACACGCCACTCTCCCACGATCAGACCTGATAAATCTCTCCGGCAGCAACTGTAATCTAAGCTGGTCTGTCTCTCTACAGAATGCTATAATATGCTGCCAGTTTTCGTGGTCATCGCATAGTGGGCATAGTTTAATGCCTTCATCATTTATTAAATTATGGGCCATCCATCCCCCCAAATAAAACCATGCAATAGCACTTCTATCATTCCCATCTAAAGTTTCAGTTCCGTCTGCAGGGTGAGCGATATTTTCTGACTACACTCTGCTTCTATATACTGCCTGTCTATATCGATTAGTCTCTTCTTATTAATGGTACTAATCAATTTCCAAATCCTCCAATTAGAATTGGTATTACTATAAAGAAAATTATGATAAAGGCATGGGCAGTTACAATAACATTATAAATTTGGTCATCTCCACTCTCCTCCAAACATTTCTATTATTCCGCGTACTCCTCTCCCATTCCCAACCCATCCCTATGCCCTTCAATGTCCTTTCTACACCGATTATCCAATCTCCCGAAACACACTGCCTTTTCTGTTCATTATAACACTCTGCTCTAAGCGAGTCCTGATTCCCGTTTATTATGTCCAACCAATACTTAATAGCCATAATTTTGCCCCTTATTGTGTCCGAAAATGTACCGAATTCTTTCAATATGCCACAATTTGAAGTCCCCGTTGCTAATCTCATCGCTCTGTTAAGAAACAAAGGTTGAATTTTATCTAGTGTCCCCGTTCGTTCCCAACCCCATAATTCTGAGCCATACAGCATGGTCGCTCTCACAGTCGAAGAATAACCCTGTTCTAGTGTACGCATCGGTATGTTTCGCAATTTTGACATATTAGTAAGCATTTCGCTTGTCCGGCTCCTAGCTCTCATTGTTGCATTCTCGATGTGTCTCGTCCATTTTCCATTCATTCTCAAAGTCATCCCCAAGTAGACAAAGTTTTAACATTTTCTAAGTTCTCACCACGGTATGTCCACCTTTACCTCTCCCTGTATACCGACCCGTTTTTAAAAGTCATGGTAGTGTCTTGCCAAACTCAGACTGCCTTTGCCCCGTTGAAAAATAGTAGATCGGTGCAAACTGGCCTCTCTAGACGAGATTGTCTAATCATGAATGAAGTATTGGACAAATAGTTAAGGAACTATCAACTGATCCAGATTCAATGGTTATATCTATTGAACTGGATTATAACAAACACCCCTTTTTAGTAGAGTGTTTAACAACTCCTAATGAAGACAGGAAGCGTCATAACACACCTATAACAGGTGATATGCCGGCTGAAAAGCCGAAGAAGCTGATCATTTCGACTTTGTATTATTTTAAAATTTTATTTTTCTAAATTATTATTTAATAAATATCACTAAATTCCAGCTACTCTGCTAAGGTTTTCGGTAGTTTCCCTTAGTGATAAGACAAATGTCGGAGTGGTCCCCTAGAGTCCACCAGTAAATTACAACTTCCTAAAATATTTTCAAAATTCTAAATTCAACAACAAATCAGCTTAACCTGAAGGGAGCCGTTTCTGGTTGGGTCAGCGGTCCTCCCGGTCTTGTACCTATGTGGCTTGGCGGCTGCCGTGGCGGCTGCGGTTTTCCTCTTGGCTACCTAGAACATCAATTAACCTAGAACATATATTCCAACATCTTAAGGCTTGATGATGTCCGACCACCGGATCTTTGTCTCCTAATCTATTGCTAGTTGCAACTGGCAGCAAGTTTATCGCTCAAACAATAACCTCGAATAAATAAAAACATATGAAAGAGCTGAAGAGGGCATATAAGTCCCTAAAGCAGCAGAAGTGACAGGCCACGGGTCCTGCATGTTAATTTCCACGGCTGCCGAGTGAGCGCCTAGGAAACTGGTCGCGCGCAGGAAGTGTATGGGCACATAAAGGGTTATCCTGCACTTCCAACAGGTTAGTTAGTTGTCTTGCCAATTTAAGGGTTAATTAGTTGCTTTAGAGAATGCCGGCAGTCTATGCCTGTTAATAGCAGAACAAAAATGTGAAAGTTTCAGTATTAAATCAGGAGTCAAACAAGGAGACTCCCTCTCAGCTACCTTATTCGGCTTAATCATTGATTATATATTTAAGAAAATGGAATTAAGGGGAAACATTACAACAAAACTCAAACATTGTATAGCTTATGCAGATGACAAACTGATTACAGCAAGAACGGAACAAGCGCTATATGAAACCTTCACAAAATTGAAAGAGGAATCTAAAAAAATTGGTCTAATAATAAATCAAGATAAAAGCAAAATATTTAAAATGTAGTAATCACAACAGAAAATCGGTAAATCTACAAATTGATGACATGCAAATTAACACAGTAGAATAATTTAAATACCTAGGTAAACGGAAATAATGCATTAGAAGAGGAAATTAAAGAAAGATTGGTAAATGGGAATAAAGCATATTTTGCAAATGAAACCTTATTTAAAAGCAAATTAATATAAAAAACAGCAAAAATAAGGTTATACAAAAAACTCATTAGACCAGTAGTTACATATGCTAGTGAAAATTGGGTTCTAAAAGAAACAATAAAATATAAATTATTAATTTTTTGAAAGGAAAATTCTAAGACGAATATTAGCACCAAATAGAGGAAATGAGGTGGAGAATCAAAACAAATAACAAACTAAACAAATTAATAAAAAATCCGAATATAGTAAACCATATAAGATCGCTCAGAATTGGTTGGATGGGACATTTAATAAGAATGGATGATCAGTGATTGGTTAAGAAACTCTATAAATGGAAACTTACGGTATAGGAGGCAGAGGAGATGGAAGAACGAAGATAAGATGGGAGGATGACATAAAGAATGATCTAAAGAAAATGAAAGTGACTAACTTGAATATGGCAGGAGACAGATTGGCATGGAGGAGGATTGTTGAGAAGGCGAAAACTTTCATCTTTGAAGTTCTCGCACCATAGGATGATGACGAATGGGATAGGCCCTAAACCTCATGAAAAGCTGCCTTGGCTCCGGTTCATTCACTACGAACCTCATATTGAGTGATTGGGACAGGAACTTGGGGCCCAGATGCTGGGGCCGAGTGTCTAACCACTTGCGCCACGGAGCCGCCCATGTTCAACATTCTTTTCATTTATTTTGCGCTGTTAACGGCAGTTGAATAATTCCAATAGATGGAGCATTTCAATCAGTGGCCACTATTCAGATGAAACAGGAGAAAGTTTAAACTGATTTTGAACTGCAATTTTAATTTTTACTTTTGAGAAAATTTTATTTTTTCTCGCTGCTTAGGTACAGGAATTATGATCCTTGCTTCTGGTCCGGATTCAAACCCGGCCGAGGTTGATGGATTTTATAATCATCATCTGCATTACGGTGTGGGCCATAAGGTTCGTTCCAGCTCCAATCAAAACTGGTCTCGCCATCTTTTTTGTAGGCCTTCCTGAGTTTCTTCTTTCGCCAGAATTGTATTTGTATATTGTTCTGTTAACTGATGTTTCTGGCATGCGTTGTACGCACTCTCTCCAATTGACTTGATGTCTTATTATTATGTCTATAATGTTGTGTATTTTTAGTTCTGATCTAGTGTCTTCACTTCTCTTTTATCAAATAATGTATAGCCGACTACAAACCTCAGAAACCTCATTTCAGCAGCTTCAATTTTTCTCTAATTTTTTAATAATAATTTTAAAATCGAAGAGACGAGTCTCCGGGAGGCACTTTAAGCCGAGAGTTCCAAATCTCATCATTTTTGAGCTCGTAAAAGTCTAAATGAACTTGTGAGGAAAATTTAATCATCTTTTCCCAAACAAGTAATATTTTAATTACTACTAGGTGTCTCTTTGAGGCGATGAGTTAACCAATTGTCACTCGCTGAGATCTATAGGAAAATATGCGTTAGTTAAGTAATTCCCTCAAGGGAACACACGTGGGGATGTAGGGGTATACACAGATAATTACTGTGTCATTTTTCGAATCCTTTTAAATGCTATATGACATGTGAGCGTCAATAACTTTGGCGAAAGTGGATGAACTTAAAAAAATGCCATTCTTTAACTGTGCAAGGTTGTATTGAAGATGATATTAATAAAGAGATATCTAAGTTACCATAATTCAACGAAAATTTTCTCTGTGAAATAGTCACAAAGACGTGGCAACGGTAACGTGACGTCATGTACCTTTCTTTTCATTCATAGCATGAAAATATTTTCGTTATATTAAATCCATGATGTGTATGGAACAGTAAACAGTCCAAAGTGAACGAAAAAAATCGGAGTTCACAAGATGCTGCTTTTTTAAAAGGGAGTAGAAGTATGTGTGACTTTCAAAAAAAGTAATTTTTCAATTAATATTTTCTTATGTAAAATGGGGTTTCATTTTTATTTATGTGAAAATTAAATTGAATTATCTTAATTAGTTATTGAGTTATGACTTAGAACGTGACAGCTTGTCATTTAAGTTTACCCTTTCCTCCATCCATTTAGCCCTCAGCAAGTTTGTCGCTTGTTTTCCATAACTTGTATCTTTCAATTCTGTTTTCCTCGTAATTAAAAAATATATAGATAGGTCATCGGTTGATTAATATCTTTGATATCGTCCGATTCCCAATAGCCAATTTTGTCTGTCCATCCAATCTCCTGGTTGTAGATGTTTCTCCTTTATGTATAAATATATTCCCTGACTCCAGGAGGTTTTAGGTCTTCCTCTACCTCGTCTTCCTCATGTTTCCATTCCAAAACACATTTTTGGTAGCCGATAAAAAAAATATATATATATACCGGGTGTAAATGAATTATATCGCACAAATTTAATTACATATAGAGGGGTACTATATAATCAATTTTAGATAATGAACTAATGGTCGACGAATAAAAATATCCAAGTTATGATTCAATTTGTAAAATTGTTTGCACGCCACTGATTATTTCAAATGAAAATGAAAATAATTTGATAAAGAGAATGTAACTGGCAACATGTGTGCGCCTTTAACTCAGTGGTTATAGCAGTCTTACTACGAACGCATATGTAAGATTGATGCATCAATTTCGAAACTGCATACTATATCTGTATCTTTTTTTTTCTTCCTTTAATATGTACGTACTGAAAATAAGTTTTACGTATGTACGTAGATTTGCTTCTGGTTTGATTGTTTATTCATTATTTTACAGAATACGGTATTGGAATGTCGGCGCTGTACATGAGTTACAAAACGTATTATTTTAAATTGTTTGAAAGGTTGTAATAATAACGCACATACTGTATAGTACAATAGGTTTCGCAAATAAAATGTGCAATTGCACTGTACAATAATTATGTTCTTAGATAAATGATAGTGCAGTGATCACAAGAGTAACAACATGAAGAGGAACAGTGTATGTACACATAATGTTCTTGGGAAAGAAGGAACAATGCACTCGAGTAAATAAAAAAAAGTATCAGTGTTCGAATCTCAAATCCATCGCTTTAACCATTAAGCCACACGTTGACTACACAGATTCAGCGTGTTTCACTGTGAGATAAGGCTCTCATAATACCGATTCTACTGTAACCAGTGCAGTGACGTGCAATCATCTGCTAAGTTCGACATTTTAAGGAATTTGATAATTGAATATTTCATAATCGTTGTTGATGAATTATTAGCAATAAGGATATTGGAATGAATACTAAAATTTGAAGCTATTCTAGGACAATTTTCTCTCCTACTTTGCTCTCCTGTTGATTTATCTGTATCAAATGTCGATTACTTTGATTTCCTATAACTCGCCCATTTTCCCTCATAGATCATTGTTTCCCTATCTCAAATTACTTGTTTAAGCAGTTAAATTTGTGCGATATAATTCATTTACACGCATTAGCGTAGTGGTTAAAACACAAGGTCGAGGGTTCAAGTCCCGGTGGGTTCAGGATTTTTAAACTTACCAAAACCTTCTGGCGGCACTATGGCCATGGGGTCGACACAGCCTCTAACGGAAATGAGTAGCAGACGCATGTTCTGGGGGCAAAGGCGGCCGTCACGCAGGGCTGACAACCTGGATGACATCAATTGCCGATTGTTTAGAAAAAGTGGGAGCCTTAACCTCCTACTATCCAAGGGTCTCCCGAGGCCTGTAGTGGGATTACTTTACTTTAATTTATACATTTGAGACAGGCCTAACGTAATGAGATTTTGCATGGAAATATATTACATAAACAGAAACAAAATGTACCACATTGTCTCCTGTAACATGAGTACTTAAAATATAAAAATCACAACAAAATTAAAATTCTAGTTTCCGGATATAAATATTAAAAAAAATATGTTTTAGTTACTTAAGAAAATCTGATACATCTTGTAGATATATGCATATGATACAAGAAGATAACAGAAAATAAACCATTAAAAATATGAAGAATTGTGAAAATTATCTGGGTGAACTGCATTTTTCTCAGGTACCATTTTGAATGTGAAATTAACAGTAGTGGCAACTATTTTGTAACACCAGAATATTTTATCCTAAAGAGGAAGTTGTTGTAATAATTAATGTTAACAATGCATCATTTTGAAAGTGTAGGAAAACATGAAATCGATAAAAATATAATCAGACTGAAAATAAAATCTTTGAAAAAAAACCAGAAAAATAATACAATGACATTAGTTAGTTTCAAGTTTTTGAAAAAAAAAAGAACCTCCTAACCTACAGTGTTTGAATACACTTATATCCCCTTAAAGGCTGTTGGATTATCTGGAAAACAAAATGTGAACATACATATAATATTACAATAAATCACACCTTTAATCATATTCTGACGAATCGGATTCAATGTTTGATAATGTCAGCAATCTCTTCCATCTTGTTATCAAAACCCAGAATTTTGGCTCTTCTTTTTGAATAACTCGTTATACTTTGCACTGCTTCAAGGAGAAGGAGCTCTCGTCTTTAAAGTTAAATATTTATTGTTACGTGCCACATAACCCTTCACGTCATCCCAATCGGATTAAGTTCGTAATGGTACTGAAGAAGACTTCACCTTACTCTATAGATACTTTATCATAAGTAATGCCACGAGTCATTTCCAATTTATCTAGAGGATTTGGAAATCAAGAGTGGCATTTGTTAGGACTATTTAACGAATAAAATTAAGCTGTTTACTCACAAATCATTATTTAAATATATTTATTTTAAAATATGTATGTATTTAATGTAAACGGAAATCTTTGAAAATAAATGATGACTGATTGATTATTAAAATTCATCGGAGAACATATTGTTTAAACAACTCACCTCATAGGATTCATGCTTCCATGATATCGCGATTTCAAACATAGTCATGTTCATCGTCAGCCATAACACCGACTGACGAAATTCTTCGGCCGTCAACTATTCTATTGTCGCCATCTTCAGTGCTGCCATCTATGGTTGAATTTATGAACTTCGAAATCAATGTAATTTCGTTAGGGATATCAAAATTCATTGATCTATTTTTGTTTTCTGAATGTATATTTTTTCCCAAACTGTCAATTCCAAAGGTTTCTCTACTTGTTTTAAAAGTTTAGCTTCTCTTCCAATTTTATGATGTTCTAATAAACTATGTGCAGCAATTGCAGATTTTTCAATTTCACAATTTTTAATATTTCTGAAATGTTATTTTGTCCGAATTTCCAAATTCCTTTTTGTTTTTCCTATATAAACTTTATTGCAATCTTCACAATTTATTTGATAAATCCCAGATTTCTTACTGTCTGGAACATTGACTTTTTTATTGGTACTTAGAAGATTACCCAGACTAAATTTATTTATTGGTGTCAGTAATTCTTATTTTACCTATAATGGAAAATTTTACCAACAGGTTTCGGGTTTGTCAATGGGTAATCCGCTCTCACCATTTTTAGCTGATTTGTTCATGAGTTACTTGGAGTGTCAAATCACTAAAGCATACCCATGGATGTTTAAGACTTAGTACAGATATGTGGATGATATTTTTGCAATAATAAATTCTAAAGATATTGAAGATGCTCTTAAATTATTGAACCTTCAGGATGAATCAGTAAAGTTTACCGTTGAATTAGAAAAAGAAAACAAAATTCCTTTTTTGGATTTATGTATAATTAGGAATGATCAAACACTGAAAATTGAATTTGATATATTTAGAAAAGGAACTCATACAGATAATTAAATTAAATCATCAGGCTTCAATCACATTGCTCATAAGCATGCAATATTCAATAGCTTAATTTACAGATTGACAAATGTACCATTAAACGAAGAAAATTTCAATAAAGAGTTTAAACATATCTTAAACACTGCTAGATTAAATGGTTTTGATAAAGAATTAATTATAAATAAGTTGAAGAAATTCAAACACAATAAAAGACTTAATGAATATACTACTCTACAAAATTGCAAAGAAAAGAAAAAATACAAGAAAATTACTTACCATCCTGAAATGCATAGGAAATTTCAAAAATTTTTTGACAAATACAACATTTCTTTGGCACCAATAAATAAATTTAGTCTGGGTAATCTTCTAAGTACCAATAAAAAAGTCAATGTTCCAGACAGTAAGAAATCTGGGATTTATCAAATAAATTGTGAAGATTGCAATAAAGTTTATATAGGAAAAACAAAAAGGAATTTGGAAATTCGGACAAAAGAACATTTCAGAAATATTAAAAATTGTGAAATTGAAAAATCTGCAATTGCTGCACATAGTTTATTAGAGCATCATAAAATTGGAAGAGAAGCTAAACTTTTAAAACAAGTAGAGAAACCTTTGGAATTGACAGTTTGGGAAAAAATATACATTCAGAAAAACAAAAATAGATCAATGAATTTTGATATCCCTAACGAAATTACATTGATTTCGAAGTTCATAAATTCAACCATAGATGGCAGCACTGAAGATGGCGACAATAGAATAGTTGACGGCCGAAGAATTTCGTCAGTCGGAGTTATGGCTGACGATGAACATGACTATGTTTGAAATCGCGATATCATGGAAGCATGAATCCTATGAGGTGAGTTGTTTAAACAATATGTTCTCCGATGAATGTTAATGATTATACCTCATAATGTTTACTTCCCAACATTAATTAAATATACTGATTGATTATGTTCCATTTGTTCATCACTGTAACTTGCTCATACTATTTATTGCCAAATAGGATCGCGATATTGTAAGAATGCACCCAAATGGCGACAAAATGGAACGCATCAAACTATAAATTATAACGAACATTATAGGTTATTAATTCATTTTTTCGGAAACAACTACCGTAAGTGAAACCAGTATTTAAAAGCACAATTATTGAACACACAATTATCAAATGTGTAGGTCGAAGGAATCTGTTTATTATTTGCTGTATTCAACGTATTTGTTAGAGAGGCAGACACTGCAAAATAATACTGTGACGTGTTCAGAATATTAAACAAGGAGGAGCTTTCTTTATTTTGGTAATCGAAATTCGATAATTATCGAGGTGAAACACGAATGTGATTGGTTGTAAAACAAAATTTATTGAATCATGATTGGTCATTGACTCCCATTTGGGGCATGAGTCTACAACATTATTATCGTGTATGCAGCTATATTGATTTACTAGACATTTAACATATCATGTTGTAAGATGCTAACCAGTCAATGTTATGATTCATTCCACGATATTGTTGGCGGTCTTTCATCCTAACTGTGTTATAAGTATTATCCATTAAAATCACACAGTTCCAGATGAAGTAGAATTCTTCGAAAGTACTTAAGAAAAGCGTCATCTGTCTTTTCTGCACGATATTCTTTGGATGAAAGGGACTGGAATACCCAAAAAAACTGTTATTTACGATACCCTTGTCGCTGCCGATGTAAACAACATTTAGATATTTTCCTCTCAAAAGACCGTAAGGAAAATCGTAATTGTCGGAATTGGGAACGAAGGGAGAGAGATTGTATGTAAAGGAGGGAGAGGAATTGTGTGTGAGAGGGAGAGAAAGATCGTGCACGAGAGAGAGAGAGAGAGAGAGAGAGAGAGAGAGAGAGAGAGAGAGAGAGCAGACAGAAAGAGAGACAGAGAGAGAGAGAGAGACAGAGAGACACACAGAGAGACAGAGAGATACAGACAGAGAGGCAGAGAGAGACAGAGAGAGACATAGAGAGACAGAGGGAGAGGCAAAGAGAGGCAGAGAGAGACAGAGAGAGACAGAGAGAGCCATAGAGAGATAGACAGAGAGAGACATAGGGAGACAGAGGGAGAGGCAGAGAGGCAGAGAGAGACAGAGGCAGAGAGAGAGATATAGAGTAGATAGAGAAAGAGAGAGAGACAGAGTAAGAGAGACACAGTGAGAAAGATAGACAGAGAAAGAGACAGAGAGAGACAGAGAGGGACAGAGAGAGGGATAGTGCGTGTGAGAAAGAGAGAGAGGGAGAGAGAGATATATCGTATGTTTAAGAGTATGAGAATGGGATAGATAGATAGAGAAGAAGACATTGTGTTTGAGAGATTGTGTGTGTATTCAAGAGATAATATTGTGAGAGAGTGGAGAGATAGTGAGTGAGTTGGTGCGCGCGTTATATATATATATATATATATATATATATATACACTGCTCAAAAAAATTAGGGGATATTGTAGAATTACCTATTAAGACTATGTTTTTTTGGAATAGTATTAGATGCAGTCACTTTCTATTACTCCAGGATAATGTAAACAAGAGTTTGAAGTTGTTACGTAACCTCGGTACCACACCAGAGGGCAGTGTCTGTACTATTGATGTGAAAGGGTGGTGTGGAGGTGAATGTTCTGTTGCTGTTTTTAAATCCAGTCCAGTTTTCAGTTAGTGAATGACTTGCCTTAGGGACAGTAATGCCTCGACAACGTGATTTACCTGAACCAATGGCTTGGAGGATCATAGGAAGGATGGAAGCTGGACAGACACAACAAGAGGTGGCACAAGACATTGGGGCGTCTCAAAGCGTGATTTCCAGACTTTGGAATCGTTTTCAAAGAACAGATACTGTTCACAGAAGAACCGGACAAGTCGACTACGGGCAACAACAGCAAGGGATGACCGTTACCTCATGTTAACAGCCCGTCGGAATAGACAGCAGAATGCAACTCATCTGCGAAATACACTTCAAACAGCAACAGGACGCAGGGTGGTCAACTCAAACTGTCCGTAATCGACTGCATGGAAGTGGTCTCTATGCCCGTAGGCCCATGGTGTGTACCAGGATAACTCCACAAACAGTAGAGATCGCAGAAACCGGGCGGAGGAACATCGTGGGTGGAGGCATGCCGAATGGAGATCAGTTCTTTTTTCTGGTGAGTCGCGATTCAACGAGGAATGTGATAGTCGGCGTGTATTCATCTGGAGGGAAAAAGGGACATGAAACAATCCAGCTTTTTTTACGTGAAAGATCCCCATATGGTGGCGGTGGATTGATGGTGTGGCAGGAGTCAGTAGTGGTGGACGTACAGACCTCTACGTCATCCAAGGTGGTACTTTGACTGCGGTAAGATATAGAGATGAGATTCTCCGACCTTTTGTCGTGCGTTATGCTGGTGCCATAGGTGATTCTTTTCTTTTTATGGACGATAATGCACGACCCCACAGAGGACGACATGCTGGAAGTGGAGGGTATCGAGCATATGCAATGGCCAGCTTCTTCCCCGGACTTAAATCCGATTGAGCATGTGTGGGATGCATTAGGCAGGCGCATTGCAGGCAGACTAGCACCTCCCCAGAGCTGCACATTGCTCTTATGGAAGAGTGGCCACGTATCCCCCAAGAACTCATTGCTAACCTCGTTGCATCAATGCCACACAGGTGTCAGGCACTGCTGGCCGTTCGAGGAGACCATACACCATACTAAAGAAACATTTTCACCTATGTTAATGCTGCTTTGTTTGTTTGCCATATTCCTAATCAGGATCTCTTTGACATCTGGTGTGGTATAGAGATTACGTAATGACTTCAAACTCTTGTTTACATTATTTTGGAGTAATAGAAAGTGATTGCATCTAATATTGTTCATAAAAACATAGTCTTAATAGGTTATTCTACAATATCCCCTAATTTTTTTGAGCAGTGTTTATATATATATGACATGAGAGGTAAAAATGCCTGAGCCAGGATTTGATCCCGAAATTCCTAAATCTATACGTTAGTGCTATACCAACCTCGCTATCCAGAACAAACATGTATTTTTCTTTTACGAAATTATATGATTCTCAGTAAGCTTTTGAGATGTGGATATGGAGAAGGATGGAACGTATAAAGTGGACTGACAAAATAAAAAGTAAAGATGTGCTAGACAGAGTGGGTGAAGGAAGAACAATGCTGCAACTCATAAATAGTGGAAAATAAATTGGATTGGCCACTGGCTAAGAAGAAACTGCCTGTTGACTGATGCTCTAGAAGGAATGTCAACGGAAAGAAAGTTAGAGTCAGAGAAAGACATCAGATGATAGACAATATTAATATAAACGACTTGTATGCGGATACAAAAAAGAAAGCTGAGATAAGTGAAGAGTGGAGAATGCTGAGTTTGCGGTGAAAGACCTGTTCATGGGCATAACACTATGTATGTTTGTATGTTGGTCGAACTGCCATCTCGTGGCCGCTATAACAATAAATATATACATAAACAGAATTACGCCTCTTTATTACCATTTTATAATTGATTTTTTACATTCAGCAATGAAACCAAATATGTCATGAAAAGAAAAATAAATGCTTGAGCTGGGATTTGAACCCGAGACCAATAACTCAATACGTCAGTGCGATACCACCTTCGCCACTCGGGCATTCCAGCACAGCACAGTCATGTCATTTTCTTACACACACACACACACACACACACACACACACACACACACACACACACACACACACACACACACACACACACACACACACACACACACACACACACACACACACACACACACACACACACACACACACACACACACACACACACACACACACACACACACACACACACACACACACACACCACACACACACACCACACACACACACACACACACACACACCACACACACACACACACACACACACACACACACACACACACACACACACACACACACACACACACACACACACATATATATACACATACACGCACAGCTCACACAGACACATACATACATACATACATAAATACATACATACATGTATATATGTGTGTGTGTTGAGAGAGAGAGAGAGAGAGAGAGAGAGAGAGAGAGAGAGAGAGAGAGAGAGAGAGAGAGAGAGAGAGAGAGAGAGAGAGATGGAGAGTGTGTGTGAGGAGAGAGAGGGAGAGAGAAAGAGAGAGATGGAGAGAGAGAGAGCGAGAGAGAGAGAGAGAGAGGGAGAGAGGGAGAGAGGGGGAGAGAGGGGGAGAGAGAGAGAGAGAGGGGGATAGATTGTGTTTTGTAACAGAGTTGGAAATAATCATAACATTTTTAAACAGCGCAGTAATTTGAAGAGTTTTTTTAAACCGGATTTAATTTAAGTCATGTTCCGGTGTGACTGCTAGCGAGGAGATTTCTAAACTTATGGAATTTTTACGCTGTTGTGGTTTTCACATTTATATATGTTTACTTATGCACATTAAAAAACAACAGATTATAAATCATCACGACATGTTGTCTGTTATACACTAGCGCCCAAAACATCTGGCAGATATAACAACTATTACAAATTAAGGTAAATGCAGTGAAGCTGACACGTCGAGATAATTATAAGTTTTAACTTGCTAATACTCGGCGTGTGCTGAAATGTATTTTTATGTTTAATTGATTAAGTAAAAAGAAAAGTAATTATAAATTTATATCCTATATATTTTCAAGTGTACCCCGGGAATTTTCTTATCCCGATCTTCTTTGCATTAGTGAGCTGAATGACAAAAATGCTTATTGTGAGTAATCCGTAAAAGAATACCCGCTGTGCACTGCTACGCTTGCCCGGGAATCTATTCATCCGTAAATATAGACATATATATGTATGCTATCGCGGTCTTTTTTTTGTAGATTTTGAGACGTTCAATTATGTGTACATTATTTTGGTGAATTCGTTAAGGTTCAGGCAGCGTAAGCCATTTATGCGTTCAAAAACATAATTTTAAGTGCACCGATGCCCCCGCCCCACTTTTTTAAGCTCCGATCGTCCATAGGGGCATATGTTATATATGTTAATTGTCCCAGAAAAATTATCTAAATGATGAAAAAAGACATTCAAATCGGCCAAGTAGTTTTTGAGTCCATGAAGGATGACAGAAAAACAGACTCGCACCTTTTTCTTATTTTTAAACATACTCTAATAGCTGATAAATGACATTGTCTAGTATTTACGTAGCTTATAAATCCTAGTCTTATCATAAATTAGCTTGCGACCTCGAAAACTTTTGATTGGACACTAAGCTTAGTCATTTTACATTTCTTTTGTACATTTTTTCACCACCATAGTGCTGATAACTATCAAATTTGTGCTTAAATGTAAATAAGAGAGAGAAAGAGCGAGAGAGATGGAGTTAGTGAGTGAATGAGTTAGTAGGGCGAATGAGTGAGTGAGTGGGTTAATGAGTGATTGAGTGAGCTAATTGGTACGTTAGTGAGAGAATAAGTCAGTTAGTGAGTGAATAAGTCAGTCAGTTAGTGAGTGAATACGTCAGTCAGTTGGTGAGTGAGTAAGTCAGTCAGTTAGTGAGTGAATAAATAATCAGTTAGTGTGTGAATAAGTCAGTGAGTAGGGAGTGAATAAGTCAGTCAGTTAGTGAGTGAATAAGTCAGTCACTTAGTGAGTGAATAAGTCAGTCACTTAGAGATGAATAAGTCAGTCAGTTAGTGAGTGAATAAGTCAGTCAGTTTGTGAGTGAATAAGTCAACCAGTTAGTGAATGAATAAGTCAGTGAGTAGTGAGTGAATAAGTCAGTCAGTTAGTGAGTAAATAAATCAGTCAGTTAGTGAGTAAATAGGTCAGTCAGTTAGTGAGTAAATAAGTCAGTCAGTTATTGAGTGAATAAGTCAGTCAGTTAGTGAGTAAATAAGTCAGTCAGTTAGTGAGTAAATAAGTCAGTCAGTTAGTGAGTAAAAACGTCAGTCAGTCAGTCAGTGAGTGAATACGTCAGTCAGATAGTGAGTAAATAGGTCAGTCAGTTAGTGAGTAAAAACGTCAGTCAGTTAGTGAGTAAATAAGTCAGTCAGTTAGTGAGTAAATAAGTCAGTCAGTTAGTGAGTAAATACGTCACTCAGTTTGTGAGTAAATAAGTCAGTTAATTAGTATGTAAATAAGTCAGTCAGTTGGTGAGTAAATAAGTCAGTCAGTTAGTGATTAAATAAATCAGTCAGTTAGTGAGTAAATACGTCAGTCAGTTAGTGAGTAAATAAGTCAGTCAGTTAGTGAGTAAGTACGTCAGTCAGTGAGTGAGTAAATAAGTCAGTCAGTTACTGAGTAAATAAGTCAGTCAGTTAGTGAGTAAATAAGTCAGTCAGTTAGTGAGTAAATAAGTCATTCGATTAGTGAGTAAATAAGTCAGTCAGTTAGTGAGTAAATAAGCCAGTCAGTTAGTGAGTAAATAAGTCAGTGAGTTAGTGAGTAAATAAGTCAGTTAGTTAGTGAGTAAATAAGTTAGTCAGTTAGTGAGTAAATAAGTCAGTCAGTTAGTGAGTAAATAAGTCAGTCAGTTAGTGAGTAAATAAGTCAGTCAGTTAGTGAGTAAATAAGTCAGTCAGTTAGTGAGTAAATAAGTCAGTCCGTTAGTGAGTAAATAAGTCAGTCAGATAGTGAGTAAATAAGTCAGTCCGTTAGTGAGTGAATAAGTCAGTCAGTTAGTGAGTAAATACGTCAGTCAGTTAGTGAGTAAAAAAGTCAGTCAGTCAGTTAGTGAGTAAATAAGTCAGTCAGTTAATGAGTAAACAAGTCAGTCAGTTAGTGAGTAAATAAGTCAGTCAGTTAGTGAGTAAATAAGTCAGCCAGTTAGTGAGTAAATATGTCAGTCAGTGAGTGAGTAAATAAGTCAGTCAGTTAGTGAGTAAATATGTCAGTCAGTTAGTGAGTAAATAAGTCAGTCAGTTAGTGAGTAAATAAGTTAGTCAGTTAGTGAGTAAATATGTCAGTCAGTTAGTGAGTAAATAAGTCAGTCAGGTAGTGAGTAAACAAGTCAGTCAGTTAATGAGTAAATAAATCATTCAGTTAGTGAGTAAATAAGTCAGTCAGTTACTGAGTAAATAAGTCAGTCAGTTAGTGAGTAAATAAGTCAGTCAGTTAGTGAGTAAATAAGTCATTCAGTTAGTGAGTAAATGAGTCAGTCAGTTAGTGAGTAAATAAGCCAGTCAGTTAGTGAGTAAATAAGTCAGTGAGTTAGTGAGTAAATAAGTCAGTTAGTTAGTAAGTAAATAAGTCAGTCAGTTAGTGAGTAAATAAGTCAGTCAGTTAGTGAGTAAATAAGTCCGTCAGTTAGTGAGAAAGTACGTCAGTCAGTTAGTGAGTAAATAAGTCAGTCAGTTAATGAGTAAATAAGTCAGTCAGTTAATGAGTAAACAAGTCAGTCAGTTAGTGAGTAAATAAGTCAGTCAGTTAGTGAGTAAATAAGTCAGTCAGTTAGTGAGTAAATAAGTCAGTCAGTGAGTGAGTAAATAAGTCAGTCAGTTAGTGAGTAAATAAGTCAGTCAGTTAGTGAGTAAATAAGTCAGTCAGTTGGTGAGTAAATAAGTCAGTGAGTTAGTGAGTAAATAAGTTAGTCAGTTAGTGAGTAAATAAGTCAGTCGGTTAGTGAGTAAATACGTCAGTCAGTTAGTGAGTAAACAAGTTAGTCAGTTAGTGAGTGAATATAGCAATCGGTTATTGACTACATAGGAAAGCCAGAGGGAAAACGCCCAGTTGGTAGACCAAGAATGAGGTGGGAGAACAACATTAACTATGATTTGAGGGAAGTAGATTATACAGGGAATGATTGGAAAGCATTAGCTCAGGATAGGGATGTATGGAGAGCTTATGTCCGCGCGGCCATGAACCTACGGGTTCGATAGTGCCAGTGAGTAAGTAAGAGTATTGACTACATAAGTCAGTCATTTAGTGAGAGAATAAGTCAGTCAATTAGTGAGTGAATAAGCCAGTTGTTCAGTCAGTGAATAAGCCTATCAGTCAGTGAGTGAATAAGTCATCAGTTAGTGAGTGAATCATTCAGGCAGTTAGTGAGTGAATAAGCCAATCAGTCAGTGAGTGAATAAGTCATCAGTTAGCGAGTGAATCATTCAGGCAGTTAGTGAGTAAATTGGTCAGTCAGTTAGAGTAATAAGTCAGTTATTGAGTGAATACATTAGTCAGGTAGAGAGTGATTGTCAGTTTGTGAGTGAAAAAGTCAAATAGCTTGTGAGTGAATAAGTCAGTCAGTTAGTGAGTGAATATGCCCATCAGTTAGGGAGTGAATAAGTACATCAGTTTGTGAGTGCATAAGTGAATGAGAAAATGTGTGAGTGTGAGGGTGTGAGTGAACGAGCGAATTTGTGAATGGGTGATTGAACGAGTTAGTGAGTGAATTTGTGCCGTGATGACGTAAATCTTATTGCCATGACGTATGCTATACCCTCTATGATGGTGGATATTGTGTTCGGTGCTCTTTCCTCACCTTTTTTACCCCTTTCCCTATTCCCCTCCTTGACGTCATCAGCGCGAATTGTGATGCGCCGAGACTGATGTCTGCGACGAGATGTGTCTTATTAACAGTCGTAAGCTAAATTTCGTTCCTGCAAGGTCGCCAGGGATCTAAGGGAGGTCCCTGGCAAAGGATTGTTCAATTTTGAGTTTTCTAAGGAGGAAGAAGCTGTTAGAAGATTATTTTTTTTTGGAATGACTGAGGACTTTAAGTATGAGTGTACGTAAACTTTTGTTAAGTAATACCCACGACTGTTCATGTTATTTCTGTTCGATTACACTGAACAACAGCCTAAAAGTTACGGAAGTAAAAGTGGCTGTTTTATATTAAGATGAAACTCCTAATCACAAATATGATAATTAAAATGATGACAGTGGTCAGGTTTTTAAATTGTCAGCTTGCCTAGTGTTACTGCGTATGTTGTGAATATTGTAGTCAGTGTGAAGGTCAAGGAAACACCCTTAGAGGAGGTGACAGCTGTATAATATATAGAGATAATATTTACCTTAAAGAGTCGGTGTTTACCCCAACAGGTGGTGAAATCTGTTGAAGTGGAATTACATGAGTGAACAATGGTTTGGTCCTTGGTGTATAAGTTATATAGATGTGCAGTTTTGTAGTGTAGAACACATGTGTGATATGTCTATATTCTCTCAGATACGTTTTTAAAATAATGCACAAATATATGATTGCAGTGTAATAAAAGCTAAAATGCCACGAAATTGTGTGTACAGTCCACATAAGTTTTGTTACATTTGAGGAAAAACGAGTTCGCATCGCAAAAGCGACATATAACTCAATTTATTAAGAAAGCTTACCAATCTTTATTTCGGGTGCAAAATAGAGGATCTTGACAAACATTTTGCTCCATATATTTGCTACAATGGCCGTTCAGCAAATCGTTGTGATTGGTTGAAAAAAAAGAAGAAATTCCCATGATTTGGAAAGAACAAACTAATCATGTAAGCCATTGTTATTTCTGCATGGTCCCACACAGTTAAGTTTATTTCAAAGAAGAAGAGGTCAGCCGTGAATTACCCAACATATCCTCAGCTATTCGTCTGGTGCCACACTCTAAAGAGTTTCTATTCCAGTACCACCAGACTCCTATAATATTGATTCAAATTATGAAACGAAATCCTGCACTTGGGAAGAAATACCCAGAAAATCACATCCCATGATCCTGACTTCAATCCAGAAATTCCAACTCAGTCAAACAGAATGACTCAAGAGAAATTAAATTATCTTGTCCGGGACTCAGAACTCTGAAAGGCCAACGCAGAGCTCCTGGCTTCACGACTTAGACAGTTTAAGTATCTTGGCGAGAATGTAAAGGTCTCTGCACATAGAAAACGCCTGAAGCCACTTGGGTAATTAAAAAATTACATTTGTATTCTGCAACAATATACAAGGTCTATACAAGATCTAATGTCTGCTACAAACATCCAACACAGACCAAAAGAGTAGTGATTATTTTTAAATTCATCAAGTTCAGTCTTAAGGCAGTATTACTGATGTGAGTGCATTTAGATACTTATTCGCAAAATTTCCGAGACTAAGAACAACTAAAATTAAGGAAGGTATTTTTATTGGTTCCTTGGTCAAGGGTAAACACTTTTCGGAACATTTGAAAAGAAAAGAAAAAATGCATGGGAATTATTCAGAGTAGTTACCTTAATTTCTTGGGGAACCACGGGGCCGCAAACTACAGACAATGTGTGGACAATATGTTACTCGCTTATCGTGAAATGGGGTGCAATATGTCATTAAAAATCCATTTTCTCCACTCTCATTTGGACTTTTTCCTGGAACACTGTGGTGCAGTTTCTGATGAACATGAGAACATTTTCACCAGACGATCTCATCATTTGAAAGTCGATACCAAGGCAAATAGAATACATCTATGCTAAGTGACTATTGTTGGTCAGTGGTGAAAGATGTCCCCGAGGTCCATTTCAGATGACAAGCTAAAAGGAAACACCCTTAACCGAGGTAAAGCTAGTCTTAATATTACCAGATTTACAGAGGAATTTTATTTTATTCGAAGATATTTGTCAAAATTACGAGAAAACTGTACCACTGATAACAATTGCATTGTCATCTTCGTGTTCAGCATGAAAAATACATCGAAATCTGATCATTTCAATTCCGTAACTAACAAAAAGTTAAAATTTGTTGTCCAGTGTTATGTTTATATTCAATCATTTAATTAGGACAGCTAATTATATGTTTTGTTTTCTTAACAATATTAATTATATAAATTTTAGTTAAATCTTTCATGTGTTTTTGTTACAACTCGCTTAGCTGTGTTAATAAGTACTTGAACCTGAGATTTGCGTGCCATGTTTCCATTCATTCCATGATCAGAGTAATTTATATCAAAAGTAAAGTTAAAGAGATTAGTAATAGCTCGAAGTATTTATGTTGAACAATATACAAGTGGTTATTTTCCAGAAAGATGAATCTTGTCTGTATTTTGGTCCCGGCTACAGACTCTGCTTAAAAGCTTGTGTGTTATAAGCTAGAATGGAATTTAAAGATAGGTTTCGTATTAGAGAGATAACAATAAGAGGTTTTGAAATTAAGACTAGCATAATGGTCCACGGGTACCAAAATGGTAAAGCAGACCATTTTCGCTACAGATTGATTTCTGTGGTTGGTTAGTTAATGAGTTGGTACTTAATTATTTAGTCATTTAGTGAGTGACTATGTTGGTGAGTACTAGATGACTGAGTTAGTAAATTTCATGTTACTGGAATAATGAGCTATAACATTTTGTGGAATATTCTTGAATATTAGATTGACATACTCGTAACCTGTTATCTGGAGAAACAAACAAAACACGTTAATTATGATACACATTACAGCTGGCGAGTGCGTTTCATGTACTTCAGCGTAATTATATGAGAGAGCACTTCCAAATTACTCTCCTTTACCTACGTAATTACTTTTTACACTTAGCTGAGTGAACAAAATGTACTTACACCCAATCTACAGTTGCTACTACAAAATATTTGTTCTGTAAATTTCCAAGTCTAACTTCGTTCTGAATTTGCTTCCTCTGGAAAGCCCATGGGTCTTGTCATAGATTTACGACACATAAAACCACCTGAAGCCTGAAGTAAGATGACTCTGTAAAAAAAAAACTTTTTAAAGCCTATGTTCGAATCGCGACGTTAATAACTGTAGTTCTTAAATTTTTTTTCACAGAGGACTCTTATTTCAGGTTGTTTTGTGTGTTCTAAAATCTACTACATCCTTCCAGAGGAGATAAACTCAGGTCGAAGTTGGACTTGGATGACAATTAATCCTAAGTGTCATCTCTAGCATCCGTAGAGTAAAATACAACTAAAGAGAAAATTGTTGCTTAAATCGGGATATGAACTCAAGATCTTCAACTTTACACGCTGGCTCACTAACGTTTGTACTACTTATACAATCCAGGCACAGAAATAAACTTTTCTCTTATATTGACTTAGGCTTTCACGGCCAAAGTTAGTATGAAAATCTTGAAGATTTAGGGCTGTTGGCCGTGATCTTGAGCCTTGAAGTTCCCGCGTTTCGCCAGAGACAGCGTCCGACATTCTGTCCCTTGAGGATGCCGGACGCAGTTTTTGGCGAAACGTCGGAGAACTTAAAGCCTCAAGAATGTCTCAAAACAGCCCTTGAGGATGCTGAACGCAGTCTCTGGCGAAACGTCGGAGAACTTAAAGCCTCAAGAGTGTCTCAAAACAGCCCTTGAGGATGCTGGACGCAGTCTCTGGCGAAACGTCGGGGAACTTCAAGCCTCAAGAGTGTCTCAAAACAGCCCTTGAGGATGCTGAACGCAGTCTCTGGCGAAACGTCGGGGGACTTCAAGCCTCAAGAGTGTCTCAAAACAGCCCTTGAGGATGCTGAACGCAGTCTCTGGCGAAACGTCGGGGAACTTCAAGCCTCAAGAGTGTCTCAAAACAGCCCTTGAGGATGCTGAACGCAGTCTCTGGCGAAACGTCGGGGAACTTCAAGCCTCAAGAGTGTCTCAAAACAGCCCTTGAGGATGCTGAACGCAGTCTCTGGCGAAACGTCGGGGAACTTCAAGCCTCAAGAGTGTCTCAAAACAGCCCTTGAGGATGCTGAACGCAGTCTCTGGCGAAACGTCGGGGAACTTCAAGCCTCAAGAGTGTCTCAAAACAGCCCTTGAGGATGCTGAACGCAGTCTCTGGCGTAACGTCGGGGAACTTCAAGCCTCAAGACTACGACCAACAGCCCGGAAATCTTCAAGATCTTCAAAAAATTCTCTATTCCTGTTTAGGGAAACATTTTCTCTGTAGTTGTATTAACTATTGCATGCGAATGGCTAGCCTGAGTACATTATTTTCAGTATTAAATAACTAGCGAACTAATTCATTGGCATTATCAAACTCATAGGTTCATGGCCTCGCGAAATTATCCTATCTTGACTAAATGTTTTCAATCATCCTCTGTGTAATTTATTTCCCTAAAATCAGGGTTAATTTTATTTTCTCACCCCGTTCTTGGCCTACATATTGGACGCTTTCTCTCTGGTTTTCTTACAAGGAGTTTCCATGCCTATTTTCCAATACCCATTCGTGTCACATGTCCTGGCATCGTAGTTTACGAGACTTAACCGTTCTTATTACATCAGATTTCACATAAAGATGATATAGCTCACTGTTATGGACTCTTCTCCATTCGCTTGTTTTTTTTTTTACTTATTTGGTCCAAAATTTTTCCTAAGTACTTTATTCTCAAATACTCATACTCGCTTCTCCTCATTTAGAGTAAGAGACCATGTTTAACATCCATATAACTGGGAGAATAAGTTATAAGTTATGTATATATATATATATATATATATATATATATATATATATATATATATAAGCATTTTCAGTTTAATTACTTTTTTAGCGAAGTTGAAAAGAGTCCCTGTCATGTATTTCTAGAATGGAACCTAACATTAATTTTAATATTATATTAATAATGTATAAAGTGGCTCAAACTAATTTTTGGGGTATCTAAGAAGATTAGTGACAGTTCCGATTACTTAAATCCAAATATGACCCCTAGCATCCCTAGGGATGAAGAGATGGTAAAAATTTAACGTCCGAAATGACCGTGATGAGTGTCGTTTTTGAGCCTTTAACATAATTGGGGACAAGAAGTTTCATCATCATCATCATCATCGTCATCGACACGACAGTCCTAAGTGGATCGTGGTTTTCTTCAGAAGCTCCCAGCTATTTTTGTCTGTCCATTTCAATAGTCCTCTAATTACGTATTTCCAAGGTCCGTATGTTCTGTAGTACAGAGTTTTCCCATCTCAACTTAGGCCTTACAACTAACCTGGTCATCTATGAGATATTCACTGTCATTTGGTTACTAGCACTGTGCCGGTTCGCTCAGGGTGGGCAATAAGATCTCAGGGTCGATTTTTATATAAGCAGAAATAATTTAAATTTACCACTCAATTTTTAACGAGTGTTAAACTATTTATTAATGGAAAAATGCAATTATCACTGTACACTTATTATTTTCATCTAAGAGTGGAGTCGATAAAGCTATTCCAAAGCCCATGTGTATGATTAAAAATTTCAAAGTCCAATTTTTACAAGACGAAATCTTTCTAAGTTCTAAATTACTATAAATTTTGTAAGTTCGTGGACGATTCCAAATTTAAACTGTATCAGAGATCGCGGTCTATAGATCCACGCATGCTACATTACAGAATAGAGAGTGACCGAGAGTGAGAAAATTCAGATATGCGTTCTTGCTTAAAAAGAAGATGGCTCCTCCTAGTTCATGAATTCCACTCGATACAATTTGAATACACATATGTTACAGTAAACCTTATTCGTTAGTTATGTGTTCCCTTGGAGGGGGTTTACGTCCTTGGAATTCCTGAAATGTAAGTTTGTTCAGCACAGCTATGATAATTTACACGTGTGATTCTTTTATGTGTAAATTTTATCCTTATTTCTAGGTATTACTGGTCAGAGGCGTTAATTAACGTCTTCTGAGAACCGGGTTATAATTGCTTTCTGATATTTTTAATAGATAACTATGTTTTCAGTTTCTTTCAAATTTGTAAAATGTCATATCAAGAGGGAACTGGGTTATAATTCCTTTTGATATTGTTAATAGATAACTATGTTATCTTTTCTTAAGGAGAATGAATATTTCTTGTTATTTGTATAGACTACTAAATCGAAATAGTTTTATTATTTTGACAATACCCTTTGTGTTGCTATATTATTTGTTACTTGTGTAGCAGGTAGCATTTTGACAATACCTCTTTATTCTATTCATATATTCGAATTTCCCTGGGCCAGTATTACTTATTTTCCACATATGTCTTTTTATAACTATATTAATAAGATAATATACTTTGATTATCAATTAATTAATTAATTAATTGAATTAAAATTTAATATAATTTTCTTAATCCCTGTAATTTTCTGATTCTGATGATAAGTTATAAGACATGTTTGATTACATTATCAGTACATTTTAGTTTTGGGCCTAAGTGTATTCTCTGAGCCTATTAATTCCTGGTACAGCACTAAAATAACCGGCTTCTAAAATAAACTATAAATTTAATTGATTGTATATTTTCTCAATAGTATATTGCCTTCCGTTGGACCTAAAATGTGTCTCAAGATTCTTCTTTCAAATACGGATAATTGAATATATATGCCAGGGTATGAATATTCTGGAATCCCATTCTAGTCTCCCCTCGAATGGAAGAATCGAGAACTAACTTTCCCAGAATGGAGTCACAGACGTATGTAGAAATTTCTCCTCAGGGCACACCGATTCGTGAGTCGCCAGCTTACGAATCTCTCTTTACGACACAATTCGAGACGCGACTTGACATATTTCACTGTTGACAGAGAGGTGCATTCAGATTTTGTGGTTGAGGGGAGTCGCAACAGCAAAATGTTTGTAAAGCTCTGATTTAAGTGCAAGAAAAAAAAAAGACACCTTGTTTTTCTTATAATAACTTTTAGTTTTTAATTTGTGGCTGTTTTTGACATGAGTGGATTTAGGTTAAAAAGTGCGATATATACACTAGATTTTTCTTTTGTGTTTATCAAAAGGATAGCACGTTTTAATCTGAAGGCATAATCCTCTGTAGAATAAAATTCAATCGAAGAAGGAGGAAAGACAAAACACACAAACTTCTAAATTATTGTTCTTGAAATAATGTGAAACCATTCTCCTTCCATCTTTTGTTAGAATTTCTGTCTTGTTGGCTGTTAGTATTTTTTATCTCCCAGCTAACTTTAATAACCTTCTTTTGTTTGAAGTCTTGAAAAACTTTCTACTGTTTGAATGGAAAATTTAATAGCAGTTTTCTAACATTTGTTTTCAATGTGACATTTCAAATGTTATTTACTTTTTTGCGCGATAGTGCGTTTTGTCGTACTTACAGCAATAGCGACCATGATTGAAAGTTCAACTTCCTACATTTCGGGGTTAATAACTATACTATAATAAAATAATTATACTGTAATATTACATATTACAAACACGCACGTGGGAAATAAAACCACTGCCCTTTATGTATACTACATACAATGTATATACAAAAAGTATCCCAAAGGTAGTATTAATATACATGATACGAAACAAATCACTGTGTTTTAAAATGAACTGAATTTTATTTGAAACAATATAAAACAATAAATATGTACTTGCTGCCATTTTATCACTGATTGGTATCACGACCTCCTGTAGTCTCAACTATAAAACATTGTCCATACTGTTAACGTTAGTCAATTGGTTATAATGAACGAAAATATTTCCAACAAAGATGTTATTATTTTACTATTATTTATTATTTTGAAAACAACGGACATTTGTGAAATGTTTAACAGAATCTCGGGTTTTAAACATTTTCCTCGCTTCTGTAAAATCCACTTCCCAACCTCGCATTGTAATATACTATTATTTTATTAACAAAGAAGCAAAATGTTTCATTTTTCATTGTGATCAGGGTGTAATAATTTAACTTGTGGGTTGCATCAACTTGAGTCGCGGACTTAAAAAGTTTGAGAACCACTGATCTATAAAAATTAGAAATTGATAATAAATGAGAAAGAGGAGTTGTTATAAACGAAGCGCTTCATTTTGTGAACAACCCTAACAATTACTTACATTACGCTGGTCATTTTAACTTGGCTGACAACTTACAAAAATCCCTGAAATATGACTAAACGATGACTTTATTACAGAAATTAGAACAAATATGGCCAACATTAAAAAAATGAAACATATGACTTTGAAGACACATTAAAAACCATTAAATTATTCATTAGAAGTCCTATAAAAATGTTATTTACGCACTTCAGACTCAAACTAAAACTTTGAAAATATACGACTTTTCACATGAATCTACCCTCTGGTCTTTCTTGTAAAACTGTCAAACCATGTAAGTTACTGGTGTCGTATAGATCTGGTCATTAACAAACATCCTCTGGAAACAAATCAGGTGGTGTGGTGATCTGGTGGATGTGATGTACGATGGATCACATAATAGGACATAATCGTCTAGATGTATGGCTTGTGAAACAGATACCACTCATTGAACATTTTGTGTTTAAATAATGTGGCTCACTGTCATATAGTCTTCTTATCTTTTCGTCTTCTTTTTAGTTCAAAACTATTAAAAGAAACCTTGCAAAAGTTTCTAACTTTGTTTTAGCTAATTCCGAAGGAATGAACGTTCTGAGACAGTTTTTATAAAACAGTTTTTAAAACGTCTTCACAAGCGCGAACTTCTAAAATTAACATCATTGAATTGAAACGTCATAATATCCTCTTTCAAATGCTATCAACTTAGCAATTTTGGATGTTTAGGTTTGAAAATATAAATTTTTTAGGACTATGCAAAGTGCTTACAGATGTTTCCTTTCACTCCACATTTCCACAATTTTTTTTGCTATGGGCTTTATTTCTCTCTTCTATCCATGTTGTTTCATTTTTTCTTGGGTTTGTCCTCTTGGTCATCTGTCGCTTGTGAACTTTGATTTTAAATATATCTCTGTTTATGATATCTTCTTGAGCAATTCCTGCCTATTTTAAGTCCTTTTTTACTTCACCAATTAATTCTATGGTATCCACTGGTGCTTTACTTCTATTTTCGTAACATTCTACTATTTGCAACTATTTATTTTTATTGTAATTATTATAAGCGGAACACGCTATAAAAAAGTGTAAACTAAAAATGGAGAATAATATATTGTGTGTTTGCTTTATTAAATACATTGTTCATATGACAATAGAACAATGCAATAAAATAGAGATATGTCAACACACAGTACACTAATGACCGGGAAGAAAGGTTTTAGTAATTAAACAGAGTATCGGTATTAATGATGTCAGGTTGTGTGCAGACTCTTTCATTCACTACAACCTGTTTCATTGCGATTGTACGATTATTGCACACTGCAAATACCTTAAACGTACATTTTTTAAGCGAATTCCGAAGGTATGAAGCAATTGACTTTGTCGTCGTGAGAATATTTTTGAAAACAATGCATATTTTCTCCGATCCTATCTAGTAGACACCGAAAACGATCTTAACCAAATTTTTTATACCTATATTATAGAGAAGACTGGGGAAAATAAGAACTTCATTTGACTCTTGACACAGTTTGTGGGTACCGGTATATTAAAAAAAAGAAATAAATTATGCAAAATTATAAAACGTGTTTGCACAGTAAAAGCTAATAAATATCTAAAAGAAAGCTATGTTTTCGCAGAACATACTGATTAATAAGTTATAACAAGATTCCAGATTTGGCACTTCTTCTTTATCCCACTCACTATATATGTACTGCTGTTTACATGCCACACGCCACCCTGACTTTTCGGGAATGAGATTTTAAACTGTGGATCACAAACACACTTTTTGACGACACAAGGACATAGAGGGCCTCCCTAAATGAGTAATCAACTCAATGGCAGGACCTCGTCCGAGAGATAATATTCGGGAACCGTTTGGTTTTTAGTTTTCTGACATTTGTTTTTACAGATGGGGAAAAAGCTAAAAAAAAAAAAAAAAGTTACCCAGGAAACTTGTTCCGACTGTGGATCGGACCTGGTCACAGCTGCTTGAGAGAGAATGGATAGATTTGTCACATGAATAGGATAATTTTGCAGTAGTATGGGAGTAATTTGGTAACAGGATAAAAAAAAAGGCTTTTTAAAATAAGAGTGTGGTACAAGGTTCATGGAGCTATTAGGGCTATAAAGAAGGTAGTAATTATACGTGTGGAACTTTTAGTAAACTAACTGAAAAATTAATTCATAGAAATTATTTAAATTAGTTTCAATTTATACAGAAATATGCAATAATAACTTAAGATTATGCGTGATTTGTTTTCTCTGCAACCTGATACTTTTAAATAAGCTGGTATCAAAAATCGAGTTTTCCCAAATTAACCAACGAAATAAATATTCCGTAAACCAGCAAAATATGACATCAAATTCGAATTGCTGAGGGATTGGCTTAGTTTATGCAATTCCTTCTAATAAAATTTAATCCTGTTCTACCTACTTTTGAAGTGGTTATGTTGCTTGCCCCTACTTCCGGCCGAGATCTATGGATTTTTAGGATGGAAACATCCAAGGAACAAGTTCTTAGGGAGGGACTTCAAGCCGTGGGTCCCGAATCTGAAGATTTTCAGGCTCGTAAAACAACCACAAGCCTGAATAAAAATACATCTGTGCAAAATTTACTGATCGTTTCCCATCCAGTAATAACATAGTTACTCACTAGATGTCTCATCAAGGTGCTAGGTTGACCCCATCTATCGGTAAATGAGCGTAACTAAATTAACTTGGTCAATAAGTTTCCATTAGGAAGCGTTGTAATCCTGGCACAGAGAAAGAAAAGGCTTAAGAAGAAGCAGAAGAGTGGACCGCCTTCATCTGGATATCATATTGGTGTGTAGAGAACACTGCAAGGTAACAGGCGCGTCTAACCTTCCCTGGATGCGTTCTTGATGGTATAAATAGTAAAACCCTTCTGTCTGCTACACAAATAACTTAGGCCCAGTCTAAAAACTAAACTATTTCGCGACAGGCCTAGAAGGTCACATGTCTTGACCACAGAGTGGACGATCATCTAAGCTAGGATAGGGTGATATGTGATGAACATGTCGGGTGGTTTTCTCAAAACAATATTTTGTAGAATCCCGTGCCTCTTGGTGTCTTTTTGCAGAAAGTTTGAATTTAGCGTAAGTGTAGACCTATTGTGTGTTTGTATATACCTGTATATCGCAGTGTGGAACAAGGATGCTCCCTTGCGGGAGTTACTTAATATAATTTATATACATTTATTTCTCTACAGATGTCAGAATATGGAAAATGGTTAGCACATCGTCTCAAAGAGACACATAGTAGGCAACTAAACTCTGCATCTGTACGGGATATTTCATCTACCTTCATCCTTCTAATAGAGCCTTCTATCCTTTTCTACACATTCTTGTCTTTATTTCAAATTTAGCCTCAAGTAAAATCTCATGAAGTATAAGGTATGACTAGGAAGAAAAGGTCGATTAAATTCCGCTCACAAGCTCTGATTAAGGCTTGACGTCGATTTATTACTCCAAATATCTTCAGAACCGACTTAAAATCCCCGTCTCTTGGATTTTGCACCCTAAAAACTATGGACCCCTCCCAGATTTGAACTTGCGACCCTTGGAACAAGAGGCAAGGAGCTAAACATCTAGACCACCGAGCTTGATAACACGTGTATACTGGCCACTATTTATGAAAGCTTTGGAATGTTTACGTCATATTCGGAGAGCAGTCTATTGTTTAGGATATTTTCCGATACGAAAGCTGAGTTACATGCATATTTTATATCTCCAAATGAGGATGTAACTATATCTTGTAGTCCCATCAAACTTCAAGTACATGACATGGTTACAAATTGCAATGGAACCGAACAACAGAAATGATGAAAACTGTTCATGCTATGCTTGCAGCTTTACTAGGGAATTGTAGGTGTGGTAGCTTCCCGTTGCTTTCCACACCGGCGAAGGATAATGATGATGATGATGGTGGTAATGATAAGGATAATGATGATGGCCATATGATTTCGGGGACCGTTTGGGCCTTAAAGTTTTCCTGACATTTGTCTTACAGGTGAGGAAAAACCCCGATAAAAACCTCACCCAGAAAAACTGCCCCAACCGGGGATCGAACCCGGGCCCGCTGCGTGATAAGGCAGCACGCTACCTCGAGACCACAGCGGTGGACTCATGAACCCGATTACACAATATTCTGATGGCGATTAAACAAACTTTCATATCTTAGTAGAATATTTTGATAAAAGCAAACCTTGATTTTGAGTACCTTTTACATAGTAATTTGCAGAGGCGGCCAATCCTTAAGGGCACAGGGATATGTGCTCCTCCACGTCATCTGTTATTTATAATTTATTTATATACTGATAATATTTAAAATGCTCTTGCAGAATATCTAGATTATGAAGTCTATATTTATCAATTTGGATGAAGGTAGTTTATTTTTTACAGTGTTGAGAACAAATAAATATGAATCACATTGTCTTGGGCACATAATGCATGTGACGAGAATCTCCCGTATAAGGACTGTTTTTGTGGTATATTGCCGTTGGCAGTGTTCACGAAACAAAAGCTTTAAACATTAGGTAGTGTTTGGGGCACATTCATAGCGTGTCTTTGGTGTCAAAGCAATGCAGAAAAAAAAGTGCAGCAGTTTGAGCTCACTCACCTCATTCACTTCCTCAGGCTTCAATCCAACCCTTCTAATAGGATTTGTACTAACTTACTCGCCATTCGGTGAGCACGTTACTTACACAATATGCTATTAAGAAACCGCTGACACTCAATTCATGTTACCTAAGACTGTTTCTAAGACTTCTGAAATCAAGCGCTTCTTCAGTACACTTTATTATCATTTTTACTAACTGAGGTGTTAACTTCTTATTGTGAGCTCTTTTTTTGGTGTGAAAATGTTTATGATGAATTAATAAAATAATTTCAGAGTAAACTATTATGTTATGAAGACAATTAGGGCTAAACTGTTAGGACAAGAATCCGGGTATGTATATAAAACAAGTTACTAAAGACTATTTAACTCATGCCCCAAGTGAGAATCAATGACCAATCACATTTCAATGATTTTTTTATGTACAACCAATCACAGTCGTTTTGAACCTCGATTTTATCAATTTAATTTTATCACTTTAAAATCAGGCTCCTCCTTTTTTAATATTCTGAATAGATCATAGCATTATTTTGCAGTGATTACCAGATTGTGTATATATATATATATATATATATATATATATATATATATATATATAGTGCACGAATGTTAGCAGACAGTGCTTGCGGGATATAATATAAAACATTTGTAGCAATTGATTATACCACAAAAAAAAAGAAACCACTGTTTGCACTTTCTTAAACATATTATTTCCCACGAAATAATGTTGCAACAAAATATAATTGACATATTTACATCATAGGACATCAGAAATTAATTAATAACCTATAATGTTGGTTATAAATTTCTCCACTATGGCGAATTCTAACAATATTGCGATCCTTTGGCAATAAATAATATGATCTGGTTGCGGTGATGAACAAATTAAGCATAACAATCGTTTCTCATTTGTTTTCAAACATGCCGTTTACATTAAATATATACATATTTAAAAATAACTATAGTTAAATAATTATTTGTGAGTAAACAGCTTAATCTTATTCGTCAAATAGTCCAAACAAATGCCACTCTTGATTTCAAAATCCTCTAGACAAATTCATTCGTGAGTCGTAAATTTATCGATAATTTGGAAATCACTCGTGGCATTACTTATGATAAAAATATATATTATACCGGTACTACTCTTTAACAAGTCGCTATATGAAAAAGTTAGATGATTTGCGGTTATCGTGTAAATGAAAGTAACACACTTTAATTATTTAGGTAATAATATATCACAGTTTCATAATCAAAAAGATGTGGAAACAAATTTAGAAAAATATAAACAGATTAAATGGTATAATTAGGAGAAATTTTGGAAAACAAATGAGGAAAGAAATCCAACTGAGATTTCATAATGCCATAGACAAACCTCCTCTACTATACGGAAGTGAATGCTGGACACTTCGAGCAAAAGATAAATCCCGCATTAATAGTTCACAAATGAGATTCCTCCGATCACTAACAGTAGTAACATTAAGGGATAGAATGAAAAGTGATGAGATAAGGATGCAGTGGAATAGTAGAGAAATGGTTGAACATATACAAAATTATCAGATTAAATGGTTCCAACACGTCCAGAGAATGTCAAATTCCCGTTTACCAAAGATGATTTACCACCTCAACCCTAAAGGCAAAAGAGACCTCGGAAGACCCTTCAACCGATGGAAAGATCAGTTTTTGTAGTCGCAGAACGGGCATCATCACCCAATACTGCATTCGGAAGAAGAAGAAGAAGAAGATGATTCATTACTTTGCTTTCCTCTGATTAGGTGTGACTATTCACTGTGAGTAATGTGACAGTTCTGAATCATCTATCTTTAAAAGTTAAACACGGATTTCCTAAAAAGCATCTGGATACTGAAATTACGGAGAATAGGCCTTTAAATAAAAACATTAATACAGAGGGCATATTTATAATATATATATATATATATATATATATATATATATATATATGGTAGTTTGTTGGTTTTGATTATTTATTTGATTTTAGACATCAACAAGTGTAACCCACTTAGTACTTATTTCACGAACCGCTATTGGTAATTTGAAGTGTCAAATTTTGAGAGGTTCTTGAGGGACGTTAGCTTAGTGATCACATATAATTTACTGACTGGATGATCATCTACGTCTGTGACGTTAAATCATTTGCCGGTTGGTAGCCTAAGGTATTTTTAGGCCTGAGGAAACATAGAGTTATTTTTTCAATGTGCGGATTATTTCACGGCAGTTAGGACGGATTTGTTGAAGAAGCAATTGCCAACAGCTTGGTTTCCCCGCCTTACCACTGTATTTTAAAGGAATATACCAACTCAAACGTCATGGATTAGTATTTGACCGCGAACGGTACCGCTCTTCACGTTTACTTTCTTTAAAGGTTTGGACTTCAAGAAACACTTTCTACAAGATCTAGCCATTACAGTTATTTGTGAATATCTAAAAAAAGAATCTTAAGGAATCATCATTATGAAGAATCTCAATGATATGTCTGCAACTGACCTTATATTATGTTGTTGTAATTGTATTATCCGTGGCGTGCATTCAACCCCAGCTACCCCAGCACTGGGGTAATTAGTATATTAATAATTTTGGATTAAAATAAAATAATATATTTGCCAAATTTAATTCAAAACAATTACGCGTGAACATCAAAATTCAAAATTCCCGCCGCGCCAGCACACTATCGCATTCGATTTTACGGAGTCTTCTGCGTATTCACATTATCTCCGTAGAGGAACATGTTATCCCCACCAACACCACCTACTGCGGTGCAGATGAATCAGCGATAACCCATTAAGTGAATCTGCGCAAGCGCAATATAATATATTTCGATGTGTGCCTACTAAGTCCAGCGATATCCCACACTAGGCTAGCGATAACCCACTAGGAGAAAGCTTGTATCTTATTCCATTAATGTTTTATTGAATACCAACTAGCTGGACGCAGTTAAACGCCACAACTCGAATAAGTAGCCTATATACGAGATCGAAGGACCTTTCGATCTATCGATTCGTGAAACATTCATTTAACGAAGAAACGTGTTTGGCTGATTTGGAAAACGCCAATTCCTCAATAATATAATTTTTCGAAAAATTATTTTTTAATTTATAATATTTAATTTATGTATTTTTACAAAATACAAAAATAAATAAATATATAAATAAATCAAATTATTCGCTACGTTTTGTCAGCTATAACGACCTGTTAATTTAAGAAGCTTTATTTGTAGTATTTATCTGAATAACAACAATAATTGAATTATTACGAACGTGTATATATCATTTGTGGAAAGCAATACTTGAATTTAATATCGGCACTGAGTTGGTTCAAATGTGTTATTAATACGTTTAAAAGTGTTACTGATAAATGTGATTTGTCAATTTAGTAAAAATGAATGTAAGTGACTATAATTTATAATTTTCATACTAGATAATTTTCGTGCAGACGTTTCAACGGGAAAAATGACCTCGTACAACAAGGTAAGGCCAATGCAGGCTTTTACGGCTGGAAATCATAATATTAAAATATTCCGGGTTATGCGGCTCTGGTCTATAACTGATGTTTCTTCCAGACGTTTCTCCCTCAACTGCGGAGGACATCTTCAGTAGCGAGTGCTTCTAGGCGCTGTTCCCTTGTCGTAGACATTCTCCCTCGACTGCGGAGGGAATCTTCAGTGGCGAGTGCTTTTTGGCGTTGTTCCCTTGTCGCCCCTGCGGGGTTCCGCTTCTCTGGCCCCAGCTGTGCTCACAACAGCAACAGGGCGCGTCCCCAGGTGGCGGATAGGGGAACGGTCGGTGGTTTGCTTGCATTCCTCCCGGTTAGGTAAAGACCGGACCTGCGGGCCATTTGTGAGGGTCAGGACTCGAGCGACCTGGCGTATACATAGCTCGTGCTGCGCCCACTTCAGCAGCCAAACGCGTCCCCTCGTTGGCGTAGTGGGGAAAAGGTCAGTAGATCTGCAAGTCAGTCCTCCCTTCCAAGTCCGATGGACTCGCGGACCATAAGTGAGGTCAACAGGAGACGAGCGCCCTTGTTGTACTGAAGCTCACACTGCCTGGAGTCATAGCAGGAGCGTGCGGCCACCGTGGCGAAGTGGTGGGAGATCGGAGATCAGGAGCTCCTTTCTCTTGGTTCAATGAATCCGAGGTCCATCTGTGGGGGCACCAATGGCGGATGAGCACCATGGATGCCTACATTGCTCAGTGGGCTGGACTCACAGCAGCGGCACGACGAGGTCTAGTCTTGCGAACGGGCTGGTTGGGACAATACCGAGCGTAATGCTGGGAATTACCACCAGGTCAGTAAGCTCGGAAACGGAGAAAGCGTGGGTGTGGGATTTGCGCTGACTCCTAGACCAGGTGACCCAAGGACAATTTGATGGTCGTCAGGAGTTGAGCTATCTGACGTACTAATGCTCAGGCTGGACCCACTTCAGCAACAAAACACGTCCCCAGCTGGTGCACTGGGGGAATAGTCGGTGGATCTGCTCGGCAATCCTCCCGGCTAAGTCCATGGGACTCGTGAACCATTAGTGGGGTCGGCAGGAGATGAGCGCCCTGTCGTACTATTTGCTTATCTGTGGGAGCTTGCGAGCTCCTGGCCGGCCCATAGCGGCAACAGGATACGTTCCTGGGGGGTGGACCAGGGCACGGCTCGGACCTGAAACTAAAGTCCGTTCTATTTTGTTGTGTGTCGTGCAATGGAAAATAATTTTGCGCAAATAAGTAGTGCGGTAAATGCTGTAAATAAAACAAAGCAAAACAAATGAAACAAAAGAAAGAAAATTAATTGAAATAAGGACGAGAGAGAGAGAGAGAGAGAGAGAGAGAGAGAGAGAGAGAGAGAGAGAGAGAGAGAGAGAGAGAGAGAGAGAGAGAGAGAGAGAGAGAAAATAAACATGCCGCACGGAACCTCATGCATGGGAAATAGGAGTTCCCTCCACTAGACCACAACCGTCCCTGCTAGAAACTGTATGAAGCGATGCATTACTCCAGGACTTACTTGTGTAGTAAAATTAGATATTAACTAGACTTAATTTAAATTAATCTGACGCGTTTTGCATAAGTAGTGGAATTAAACAATCTTGTTAAGCTTTCTGTTTTGTAAACAAAGTAATGAGACGTTAAATTGTTATTTATTTTCTATATTTATGAACTGTTTCCTTTAATTAATTTGTTTCCCTATGTATATACGAATATATTTATATAATGCAGCCTGAATGTGTAGATATTATGAAAATTAACGACGTTATTAAAATAATCCTGACCAGGATCGAACCTTGACCTCCGTCGTCGCAAGAAAGCATCTTACCGACTTCTCTACTGTAACAAGCACTGCATGAAGAAAGACTTACACTGCCCGATTTGTACTCGAAGGATACAGCACACGTAACAACTTACTGGTGTGAATCGCTCTTCAAAACTTCAACTTTCCATAATCAAGAGTTGCGCCATCAATGTTTTCAAAGGCTGTAAATGCATATTTCGTATTTTTTTCTGTTTCACTTTGTAACTGTATAGTTACTTTGTCTTCAGTTGGGAGAATCTTAAAAAATATATGAAAATAAGAGATAGGACAGGGAAAAGCCTGGCCACAATTCTAACTTGACGATTGGTAGTGACACATCTGCCATTAAACAATCCATCCCGTATAAGAATCATATTAAATTCGGCGATTAGATGTACGACATTTCAGTTATATAATGAATCATGATTTTCATTGATGACGTAACTCATGTTTTATTTACGAGCACAAATAACCAATTAGATGGTGTGTATCCACGTGGGTGTAAACTACATGCACAATTTATTGCAAAGAGAACAATAAATTTGGCTTCATTCATTAGCTTTGTTTTCTCTGGCGAAAAAAGCAAAATGAATAAATTACAGCTTCCAAATAGATAATACAGTAGTAGAGAACATATGTTTTCTAATGGACTAATGGTGGCGCTAAACTTAATTTGTAAAATGTAATGCATTTTTCTCCTGAACAACAGCACTTCATTTATTTAAATTTACGTAATAATGTGATAAAAATTGAAGCGAACAAATTTGTGGGCCTATAATTCACCTCCATGAAATCATTGTTATTTTCTCATCTAACATTTGGTCTACTTCTGGTCACTTTTCTTTTGACATTCCTACAAGAAGTTTCCATGTCTCTCAGTGATGCCATATGTTCTGAACATCACAAATCTACGAGAATTACGTGTTATTATGTACGATTTCCGATAAAGATCATGTAGGCCTCTACCTCACATGTACGCACACGGTCTATGATTAAAAGAGAAATCACGGTTAGCTTGATATAAGTTGGGAGCATGGAAATTTGTAAAAACTGCCGACGATTAAGAGTAGCGAATATGTCCAATGTGCGGGCACCCTGAAGACGAAATAGGTATGCTAGGAAATTTAACTATTTGGAATATTGGAGTTGCAGGAAAGATTTCTAAATTCAAATCGTGATAGATTGATTTGTTATGAATCAATGATAAATCAAAACATTTGATTGAATGCAGGCAGGTTTCTGGAGAAGACTCGGAAATTAAAACAATATACCCATTCGTAAAATGAACAAATATATAAACAAAGTATAATTATTATTATGACTACTACAAAGTTTAAATAATTTTTCTAACTAGCTAATTCACTGGCAGTAACGAACCCGTAGGTTCATGGCGCGCTGATAAAAGCTCTCCACACATCCCTATCCTCCCTCAAATCGTGGTTAATGTTATTTTCCCACTTTATTCATGATCTACCAACTGGGCGTTTTCTTTCTGATTTTCCTACAAGAAGCTTACATGCCCTTCTTCCATTTGCCATTCGTGCGTCATGTCTTGCCAATCGCAATCTATGAGACTTAACTGTTTTTATTATATCTGGTTTCCTATAAAGATCATGTAGCTCAATGTTATGTATCTTCTCCATTCGCCTGTTTGTTCATTTCTCTTCGGTCCAAACATTTTCCTAAGAACTTTATTCTTAAATATTCGTAATCTTTTTGTCCTCCCTTAAAGTAAGAGAACTGTTTCGCATCCATATAATGTAACTGGGAGAATAACAGTTTTATATAAATAAATAAATAAATAAATAAATAAATAAATAAATAAATAAATAAATAAATAAATAAAATAATAAATAAATAAATAAATAAATAAATAAATAAATAAATAAATAAATAAATAAATAAATAAATAAATAAATAAATAAATAAATAAATAAATAAATAAATACATTTATTTATATTTGTTTAGCCTGGTGGAGTTAAGGCCTTCTCTTCCACACACCAGGACAAACATATGTTACATATAAATACAAAAAAATTACAATAATAGTTATACTAAACAATTATCTGTCAAATTGAATAATAATGAAAATAATGTATAATAATACAATAAAATTAAATACAATTAAAATCAAATTAATGATAGAATGAATACAGAAAGGAATAACAGCTCGAATCTACTATACATAAAAATAAAAGTAAGAAAAATACAAATAAAGTAATAAACTATAATGAATTAATCTATCGCTTATTATACAAAGCATTAGGTAAATATATTTACAAATCTTAAAACTATTTTTTTTTAATTATGAAAGAACAAATGATCAATTTTTAAAAAGTAATATTAGTGAGTTGTTTCTGTTAATAATTTTATTTTCAATTTGTTTCTGAAATATTGTAAAGTTTGGCTGTCTCTGACATAGGGTGGAATGGAATTCCATGTTCTAGGAAGAGAAATTGTAAAATATTTTTCTAATAATAGGTTGTATGGTGAGGAGAGATATAAAGGACACTGTGCTCAAGGGATCGGGTATCTAATTTATGTATATCATAGAGTCTAGTGAAGCCGTGTGATAAATAATAAGGTAATGATGTGTGCAATATTTTATAGAGAAGGCATAGGGAATGGATGGTTCTACGATCCTGTAGACGAAGCCATGTCAGTTGTTCCATGGATGGTGTAACGTGATCAAATCTACGTATACCACAAATAAAACGTATGCAAGAATTATGAACACGTTGAAGTCTTTGGGTAAGAACAGCATTTAGGTCAATAAAAAGAGTATCACAATAATCAAAATGGGGCATTGCAAGTGTTTCTACTAACATTTTCCTTAGAGCAAACGGTAAACAATTTCTTGTACGATTTAATGAGTGTATTATTGAGAAGATAATTTTGCAAATGTTATTTATTTGTTTATTCCAAATTAAGTTTTTATCCATTAATACTCCTAGATTTTTTACTGTCTCACTATAAGGGATCTGAACCCCATTAAGTGACACATGTAATACTGCATTTGTGTTAATTGAGGATAATAGTCTCTGATGGCCCACAATGATTGCTTGTGTCTTTCTAGGATTTAATTTAAGTCCATATTTCTCTGTCCATGCCGTTAGCGAGTCAAGGTCCTCATTAATTTTGGTTACCGCGTCATTTAAAGAATATTTGTCTGAGTGAAAGTAGATCTGCATGTCGTCCGCAAATAAATGATGTTTGCAATGTTTAGGGAGTCAGATATGTCATTTATGTAGATTGAAAAAAACAATGGGCCGAACACCGAACCCTGTAGAACTCCAGCTTTACGGTAGGTCCAAGAAGAGCATTTTCAGTTTAACGTTTTTTGAAAGAAATCTCTGTAATGCATAATAGGAAAAAACAAATTTGCGCGATAGTGCGTTTTGTCGTACTTACCAGCAATGGCGACCATTATTGAAAGTTCAACTTCCTACATTTCGGGGTTGCCAACCTAAATAACTATACTGTAATATTACATTTACACACACGTGGAGGAAGTAAAACCACTGCCCTCTATGTATACTACGTATACCTCGCATCGTAATATACTATTTATTTACTTAATTATTTTTTTCAAGTAATTAATTTTAACGCTATCTATTGTTTTGGTTTGTGTTATGCTGTTACAGGACATTGTTATATCGAAATGGATTGTCAAAAGCACACGTGTGATACATTTGTAAATAATTCAATTTTATATTGTTACCCACTATAAGGTCATACTGTTACTGCTGATACCGCTTGCACAGTCGCCAACGCCTCCTACGAAGATTCCGACGGCGGCGGAGGCAATTATCTCACCTCCCTTAGGACGACGACGTGACGGCTGGTTTCTTCCATCCAAACGCAAGTGTTCATTTCTTCACTCTCTGGCCGAAGACGGGCGACGGCTTGTTTTTTCCATTCAATCTCACTGTTCACTTCATCTTTCAATAATTGTTCATCTCTCTCTAATCGACAACTTCTGTCTTCCATCATTGATCATCTCATCCCTCTCTGACTGGCTTCCTCCTTCCATTCTACCGTCTCATGTCTCTCCGGTCGACGAAGGGTGGCTTCCTCTATTATCGCGACTGTTCACCTCTCTTTGGATCAAACATTTTTCTGACCACTTCATTTTCAAATACAATCTTCCCTCCTATCTTAAAGTAAGAGACCAAGTTTCGGATCCATGTGACTGGTAGAATCGCAGTATTATTATACAATGTGTTCGTAGCTCGGCCGGACCATTCCGCGGCGGTCTTGGACTGGGTGAGTATCGGCGCGCCTTTCGCCTTAGTTACACGTACACGATCGGTAAGTCATTGGTACGGAGCACTACCTACTGTGCTTACTTACTTACTTCTCACTGCTACAATTACGAATTACTACTGTACTAATTTACATTAGGCTTACTTGCATCACAACTCGCGTTAGTCATTTCATATTCAAATAATTAATAATACATTTAATTTAATAAATTTATTTGCTATTCTTATTTAAGACCATACCATAAAACTAATTACATGTTCTTATTAATTATACATATGAAGGGAAACTAACTATAAAATCTGAATTTACGGAAAGAGAAGTGTAGAAACAAAATAATTAATTGAACATAAACTACTTTACGATAAAATATTGCAAATAATTTCACATTAAAATTATTTTATTCATCTCTCTTTTTTTTATCGTTTGATTTTTCGTCAATGGCAGCAATTTCTATGCCTACTTCATGTTGTAACGATTTTTTGTTTTCTTCCAGTTCTTGTATAAAAGTCTTAGTTTTTATTTTTTCAACTTTGAAATTTATGTTCTTCTGACAATTTATTTATTTTCGTGAACTTTGAACATCTGTTGTGATGCAGGTAAGCCTAATGTAAGTTAGTAGAGTAGTGATTTGTAATTTTACAGTACATAGTGCTCCATACCAATGGCTTGCCGGTCGTGTATGTGTAACTCTGGCGGAAGGCGCGCCAAAACTCACCCAGTCCAAGGCCGCCACGGAACGGTCCGGCAGAGCTACGAATGCTGTGTATATTTTTGTGTTTCCGGTATTGAGCCTATGTTTAATTATTTACTTCTACGCCTCGTTCCTGTTTGTATTTATTGTTCCTACTCTTTGATATCCATACTAAGATAATATCTAAATGTATGACTACTTATTTTCAACGTATTTTTCATCATTATTTTGGATATAACTACGCTGGTACTTACGTGCATGATCTTTACTGTGCAGATTTAAACTTAAATATTGACACTGGCAATAAAGATACACATCTCACTAGTATCATAAATTACCATTTGCTAACTCAAATTTGTGTGTTTTACAATGCACAACTCTTGCTTCAAGTTTCGCGCTTGGAGGATAGATGTCCTTAAAGTGTATTTTTATTTTACGTGCCACTTCGGCAGATCACTGTGCGTTGATAATAATGTGTTCTTGTAATGTGTATAATTATGTATTTATACCTTTGTGTGTTGTGGGATAAATGGCGACGAAGAGAAGACAAAAGGAAAAAGGCGGAACCAAGCCTCTCACGTAACCTGGTCCTGTCGAAAATTATCAAGGGGCCGATCAGATTTAATACTCTATGAACAGTAACACGTGCCTTCTCTAAATATGGATTTCACATTGTTTCAAATTTAATCCAGGCATCTGGACCACTTAGTCACTCAAACATTAATCTTTTGTATTGTGAAAATGTATTATTTTTGTGTTTTTTTAAAACGTGTATAAAACTACTTGTTGAATGCGCCAGACTTGTCTAGTATCTTGACGTTGTATTTATTTTTTATCGTCTAAGAACGTAAAGTGTCAAAATTTAACGAAATAAAACAGCGATATCTTTTGTGGAATATGCCAGTGAATTTATCTAAAAGTCAATTTCCGATCTTATTATGTTCAATTTCTGGGAAAGAACGGATTAATATTTTATTAGGTCAACATTCTTGTAAGTTAACAAGGGCAAAGTTGGAGAATTTAATTTCGTTACCTTTTTTTCTTTGTCAGAGGAAACACAATCATGAAAAATGGAGGAAGAGGTAAGAAAAAGGAAGTAAGAAAACAGAAGGGCGGCGCGTTCTATATGTTCAATAGTTCATTGAACCCCAAGAAAATTCAATTCAATAAATGATCGTGATGGCGAATAACGTTCTTGTATTTTTTACGAGTTTCTTAAATAACGAGGTAATTATGTAGAAAATTACAGTTTTAGCGAACGATTTCAATGTGATTTAATTCTACGAATTCCAGTTCTAGTCACTACTTACATACTACATTGCGTTTCGCTTGACAAATATCATATGGCTGTTAAATCCCATGTCGGGCCCTGGCCTCCCCTTTGGGGATTCTTATCCAATCTGATTTATTTACGCTTATTTCGTTACAGATGTCATGAATGGTAACATATATACATTAGTATTTACTCGTAATTTAAAAAAAACTATTTAAAATAAAATACTAATCTGATTTTTGTCCTTTTTGTATGGTTATGTTATCAGTTACGTTGAATTTCGATTGATTAGTTGTTCTTAAAAAGTGTTTTTTTTTTTAACTTCAAGAACGCTCGTAACATTGAGGGATATCACCAAAATAACTTCATCATCATCATCATCATCATCATCATCGAACATTCACGAATTTAGGCCATTTGTTGACCTGTTTCGGCCTCAAGAGAAACACCATCCAAAAGTCTTTTGAGTGGACGTCCTGGTCTTCTTCTTCCTGCAGGTTGATATCTTAACATTTGTTTGGGTATTCTGTGATCTTCCATTCGATGAACATGTTGCATCCATCTTGACTTGAATAATATTTATATTGTGGTTCTTTGAATTGAACTAATTCAAGAACGGTATATTTCTACAGAGTTACTAACAATAGAAAATAATAATTATTGATTGATTGATGTTCGTTCGTCCCGCTCGGTACATGGGTGCTCCCCCAGTGAGGAGTTTCTTAACCAGACTAATTTATTTTCGATGTTTTATATAAATTAACACATTCCAATTCTGGATAGAATCTAATTTAAGATAGAAAAAATAATGGTTCTACGTAGTAGTGTGCTAGAGCGTTTCCCATGCATGAGGGTGCGTGTTCGATCCCGCTGTAATGCTTTTACAGCAAACTAGTACGTAGAATAAGGGGTCCAGGGTTCAAATCCCGGTTCAAGCATTAATTTTTCTTTCTTAAATTCGATTCTATCCAGAATTGGAATGCGTTAATTTAGACAAACCACCGAAAATATGAAGCTTTACCGCTAAAAGTAGTTATAAAATTCTCAATATATTAGGTACTTCTGAATGAAAGCCGTCAGTTGGCGTGGTGGTAGCGACAGCTATTAGCCTTCGGACGATCGAGAATTGTTTAAGTTAAAAGAAATGTTAATGTTTGTATCGTCGTTTGAATGGTGTAATGGATAGCACACTAGTACGTAGAACTAGGAGTCCAGGGTTCAAATCCCGGTTCAAACATTAATTTTTCTTTCTTATATCAGACTAATTTAGTTAAACAGTAAGTGACATTGCCTTGAGAAGAAATCTAGTAGGAAACTAAAGTATCGCTTTGGATAGTAAAAACCAATTGCATTTTTCTCAGAGACATTATATTCTTTTACGAGCCCGAAAACATTCAGATTCGGGAACCACCGCCTAAATTTCCTCTCGGAGGACTTGTCCCTTGGATTTTACCATATCAAAAATCCATCCATCCCGTCTGGGTTTGAATCAGCGGTCCTTGGGACCAGAGTCAAGGAACCATTAGACCATCGAAATGGACTTGATTGATTTACTTTTATTGAAATATGCAAATAAATAAGTTAAGCCAATTGGGGGTATATGTACGAGTTTCTTACTCTTTACATTGACGAAGTAACAGATGATCGTCAATGTTTTTTTTTAATTTGTGCAATGCCATCAGGTTGTCTTTTATGACATTTCTGGGTTTCTCTCCTGGCATTGGCGGAATTGTAATCCATTTCTTAGGTTGGGGCATCTGGTAGGCGGAGTTACGTTACCCCGATGATATGATGGATGATAAATGATAATGAAGCGCCAGGAGAGTTCTTAACCTAAACTCCAGACCATGGGCAACCACAGGAAAATGTTCTATTATCTGACCGGGAATCGAACTCGGGACCTCATGAACTGTAGTCAGGAACGTTGATTATTAGCCCATGACACTGGTCATGATCATCAATGTGAATTTACAGGAAACTGGTTTACAACAGATCAAATGTTTGGTATAAGACAGCTTCTAGAAAATAAACTGGTTTACCGTATTATGGCAAGTACAACCACTTTTTCAACAAATAGAAGAACGCTGGAACAATTGGATAGAACATCTGCAAAGAGTCACACAGTATAGGATATCAAAGATGGCACTGATGTATAATTCTGGAGGATGAAGATCGGTGGGAAGACCAAGAAAATGTTAGGCTGAACAGATGTGAGATCTGAACAGGCAAAGACCTAATCCGTGAAGGATGATGGTGATGATATTGTGGTAATGTACAGCCTTTGAAAAAAATGATGGCGCAACTCTTGATGATGTAAAGTTAAAATGAGTTTTGAAGAGCGATTCACACCAGTACGTTGTTACATGTTCTGATTCGTTTGAGTATAAAGCGGACGGCACATAAATCTCTCTTCGTGCAGCATTCGTATCGTTCGCTTCAGTGGATCAGTCGGTATGATGCTATTTTTCCGACGACGCGTATATATATAATTTATTATTATTTAATAACTCGTTAATTTTCATAATGCCTACATGTTACCAGGCTTCGTTATATAAATAAATTTGTGTATATGTGGAAATATTCTCGGTCGGGACAGGCTCCTGGGTGAGATATTTTTAGGGTTTTTCCTCACCTGTAAAATAAATGTCAATAAGCTGAGGGCCCAACGATCCCCGAAAATCATGCGGCCATCTTTATCATCATCATATCATCATCCTTATCTTTATCATCATTATCATCATCATCATTCTTCACTTGTGTGGAAAGAAACGGGAAGCTACCACACCTACAGTTCCCTAGTAAAGCTGCAAAGCATAGCATAAAAATGCTATGATTGCAGTGAAAAACCTGCCCTCGGGCAGAATTACAATGGAGTGGAATATATGGAAATAAATTAATTAAAGGAAACAGCTTATATATATATATATATATATATATATCATCCTTATATATATATATATATATATATATATATATATATATATATATATAGAAAATGAATAACGATTGTAACGTTTCATTACTTTGTTTACAAAACACATGGCATAATACAATTATTTAATTCCATTACTAATATAAATGCGTCTGATTAATTTAAATTAGGCAAAAATCTAATTTCATTATACAAGTAAGTCCTGAAGTACTGCATTGCTTCATACATGCAATTTCTAGGAGAGATGGTTGTGGTCTAGTGGAGGGAGCTTCTGTTTCCCGTGCATGAGGTCGCGTGTTTGATCCTGCTATAATGTTTTTTTTTCTCTCTCATCCTTATTTGAATTAATTTTCTTTCTTTCGTTTGATTTATTTTGCTTTGTTTTATTTTCAGTATTTACCGCATTACTTATTTACACGAAATTGTTTTCCATTGCACGACACACAACGAAATAGAACGGATTTAGTTTCTTAAATAGTTTAACCAAATAGCTGATCTCTGATCATGCGCAGTGGCTTCGCTCTGAGACTTGAAAATTATCTGTGCGCCATCAATATTTCAAAGGCTGTACATAAATTGTATGTAGACTTCAAAGGCATACGATTCAATTAAGAAGGAGAAGTTGTAACTTAGAGTATCCTGATATAATTCGGAATTCCTTTAAAGTTAGACTTAATCGAATATGTCTTAATGACACAAAGAGCAGGTTGTGGTTACACTGACAGTTTTAAGATGTTTTTGATATTCACAATGATTCAAAGCAGGGAGATGTATATCCTCTGTTATTCTATTTTACGCTAGAGCATCCAATAGAATCGTTAGTGGATAAAGAGGCAGTATAAGTCAATAGTATTAATCAGCTGTTAGTGTTTGCTGATGTAGTATTAGGCGATAGTACATAACCACATTCTATTAATTAACGCTTAGAAACTAGGGCTGGAAGAAAGTATAAATAAAACTAATTACATGATCACACGTACAAATGCATTATATAGGCCTAATGGAAATAAAGAGTTAATATTAAGCGAATACATTTTGATGAAGTAGAATTTAAATATCTAAGAACAATAATTAATGCAAAGAAGATTGCTGTGCAGAACGAAATAAAACGCAGACTCAACTTTGGAATTGTATGCAGTTACAGTTAGTGTAGAAATAATTGATACACTTAAAAAATCACAGACAGAAATAAATAATTAAATTATTTCTTCATTATATACAAAAAACAAAACTGTACACGTATAGAGTTAAATAAACGCAGTTCCTCTGTTTTAATATAACTGTTATCGATAAAAAATAATTTTTTCATGAACAACAAAAATTAACAAACAAAAAAGTATTGATACAGTCTCATATTAGGCTGTTCCAGTCTTAACTTTTTGAATTCAATACTTGGGAGCCCTTTTGATTCCAAGATGGCTTGAAGACGGCGCACTTACGGGTTTTTGTTCAATTTAGCTAGCCAAAAGTCCATTTCTCAGAATTACTTTCAGGTAAACAAAAAGAGGTTCATAGAAGAGCCAGATAGTTGGGCGATCCAACTCCAGTGTTTACATTTCATCCACATCAACATACAGAGTCAGTCGGAACTCGGTCATTGCTCGCAGTGGTTGTGCATTCTCTATATTCGTGCGTTAAAACTCACTATTTAATTATTTATTATTTTATGTTCTGTTGTGAAAAAAAAAATATTTGCGTTATGGATTCTGAATCTGCTGGTAAGTGACTTTTGTTTTATAGTCCAAATATTATATTTTTATGTACCATTTGTTTTCTTTTGCACTTTAAAAGAGGCATTTAAATTCCGTTATTTTTATCGAGAAAATAATAGTTTTAGGAGCCTTTTTGTTGTGGTGCCAGACATTGCCCGGCTATGATTCTTATGTATTCTTAAAATATAATAATTCTACCTCTTAAAAGTGTATAAATTGGTTCCAACTAATTCCTACTCCCCCATGTAGAGCGATTTCAAATTTGTAACATGAAAATGTGAAAATATTATACATTTCGATAATTGTACTTTGTTTGCTTCAGGACCTTCTGGAAGTAGTAGGATGACTCTTAAGGAAATATTTGACCTGATGAGATTACAAAATGATCTCGATTTTAACAGTCAATTAGAATACATGGGGGCACGCCGTAGCGTAGTGGTTAAGGCACTGAGCTACAAGCCGGAGGGTCGAGGGTTCAAGTCCCGTTGGGGTCAGGATTTTTAAACTGACCCAAACCCTCTGGCGGCACTATGACCCTGGGGTCGACTCAGCCTCTAACGGAAATGAGTACCAGACGCTTGTTCTGGGGGTAAAGGCGGCCGTCACGCAGGGTTGACAACCCGGCTGACAAAAAGTGCCGATTGTCTAGAAAAAGTGGGAGCCTTATCCTCCCACTACCCCAAGGGCCTCCGGTTGTGGGATCACTTTACTTAATTAGAATACATAGAAGATTACTTGCTTTCACATAAACCTTATATCGAAGAACAAGTAACAGATATAGCGTAATTTTTCAAGATTGAGATCGGAAATTAAACATCGCTGGGTGGCAGCAAAATACAGGATAGATTTATGTGTGAAAAACAATGGAAAGTGGTTGAGGGGAGTGTTTGAATTACCCTTATTAGTGACATGCAGACCAACAAAATATTTCAAGATGTTGGTGAGCGAAGCAAAAGACGCAAGAATGAGAGTATACTTTTGTCTGATGACCCTGAGAGAATTATCTATGCAGCTCAAATGGAATTAAGAGCTCAAGGAAATAGACGTGCGTCAAATATACTGAAAGAGGTTTCAGAACATAAGGGTCTGGCTATGGAGTACAGTAGTGTGACAAGGCACGTGCTAAGCAAGTTTGTCCGGAGGAAGCCTAGTAATGTTTGCAGATGCAGATTTGTCAAGGGCTCAATATGACGGAATCAGACAAAGAACAGGATTTTTTCCCTGCTACTCAGTCTCGCAGCAACATATAGAACAATGTTATCCAAAGAATCTGTCAACATAACCGAAATCTGTGCCGAAGTGAATTTACAAGGTGTCGTGAACCGCACAGCCGAAATATTACTTTTACATTTTGAAGAAGTTTTGAAAACCCTTTACGATGGTGAACATGTTCTCCAAATGATTTGTAAATGGGGATGTGATGGTTAACAACAGGTTCAGTTCAAGCGAAAGTTTGAAAATGATAGCGGATGCGACTCACACATTTTTGAAAGTTCGTTTGCCCCTCTACGTATAGTATCCATCCACCCATAGTAATTCTGCCCGAGGGCAGGTCCTTCACTGCAATCATAGCATTTCCATGCTATGCTTGCAGCTTTACTAGGGAATTGTAGGTGTGGTAGCTTCCCGTTGATGATGAATAGGATGAAGGTAATTATGACCATATGATTTCTGGGACTGTTTGGGCCTTAAAGTTTTCCTGACATTTATCTTACAGGTGAGGAAAAACCCCGATAAAAACCTCACCCAGAAAACTGCCCCGACCAGGGATCGAACCCGGACCCGCTGCGTGACAAGGCAGCACGCTACCTCGAGACCACAGCGGTGGACTCGTATAGTATATGGAACGGAAAACAAAATGTTGTGGCAGAACGCAACTCCATCAAAACCCCGCTACTGTAGACCTATCCGTATACGCTTTGTAAAGAAGACGGTTGACATAACGAAAGAAGAAATCAGTTACGTGGAAAGTGCTGCAAGTAAATTGGAATCAACATCAATAACAATTGGTGAAGATCATATTGTGGAAAACAAGATGGTGCTATCAATGGTAGACGCAAAGGTATGCAATGCTGTAACAGGCACAAAATCTACAATGATATGTTTTATACGCGGAGCTACATCTAAACATTTCAACGATTTGAATAAAACAAGTGAAATTATTGTAGATTCATTAAAATTCGAGTTGTCTATTTTACTCGCCAGAATTCGGCTATTTGAAAGCTTACTACAAATTGCTTACAAACTTGGCGTGCAAGATTTTGCCGCTAAATCGGAAGCAGACAAACATCAAATACAAAGAAACAAAGAAAGAATCCAAGATGAATTTAAAAGAAACTAGGTCTCCGTGTAGTTTTTTTCCAAAGCTGGATTCGGGAACACTAATGACGGAAATACAAGCCGAAGATTTTTGAAGATCCTGAGTTGGCAGCTGAAATAACAGGGCTGTATGTTACTTTCATAAAAAAATAAAAGTGATTCTTGAATACATTTCAAGCGGGTATAAAATAGATGTAGAACGGTTTCAGAAATTTACCAGAGAGACTGCAGAACTTTGTTTCACTGTATGGTAGGCATAATATCACACATACATGGTTCTTTTATAACAGAGAACAGCCTTTTGCCAATAGGACAATTGTCTGAAGAAGCAGCAGAATTCAGAAATACACTTTTCCGTTTAAATAGACTCAATTTTGTACGGAAATTTAGTTGAGTTGACTGTAATACATATATTTTAAATAGGCTTTTATTAATATGAGATCCCCTGCTTGCACCAAGGCGGATAAAAAAAAAACTAAATTATTTTATGCAGTTTCCGAAATAAGATCTCTTGTTTCATCTCCACAAACTTGGTTTCTTTTTTTAATTTAATGTCAGTCCCCGTTTATTGTTTTCTTCTAACAATTTTCATGTGTACTCTGTATTATGTTCTCTCCTTTGCTGGTCTAAAATCTATTTTTAACAAAATGATGGTAGATCCTCTGTTTGAATATTACTCTTCAATTTATTCCCTTTCGATTGAAGACTCGAACAAAATAATCCATAATCGGCTAATGAAGTACTTTTTAATACAAAAATACATGAAATTCGTTACCATGATTTTGTTAATTAAGGGGCATTGCGTTTTTTAAACCCTCCATGGTATATTTACCTTGTCGTCGTGGAGTGGTTTGCGTGCTTAAATGATCCCGAGAGCTATGCAGGCGGTAGCATTGCTGCTGATAGGGTTACCCATGCCGGACTGGTCGAAGGTGATAAGCCAGACGAAAAAAGTACCTTGGTCGAAAGAGTGATGATCTTTCACCATAAAAATACAATCGTCAAGAAATGCGAACATGAGTTCTACTGGGGTAAAATTTTCCGGAGGCCAAATAGTCCACCATTCGGTTCTCCAGGCGGGGACTACCTCAGGGAACCCATGCCAAAGGATTAAACTTAGGGACATGTTCTTAGGAAGATGGAATGTTAGGACTTTATACAATAGCGAGGCAATAGAGATATTAACCCGTGAATTAGATAAATCACCCTTGGTTATAGTCGCTTTACAGGAAATTAGGCGGCCAGGAGAAGGTAGTCAGGAATCAGGAAGCTTTGCATTATACTTTGGGGGTGCAGAAAGATCTGCATTTGGAACGGGTTTTTTAGTCCTGTCCGCTATCCGAGATATTAAGTTCGTCAGTGATAGGATATCATACATCGTTTTAAAGGGTAAACGGCATGATTTTGTAATCGTAAATGTACATGCCCCCACAGAAGAAAAAGATGACAAGATCAAGGATGAGTTCTATGAAGAATTAGAATGCTTATTTGATAGCCTTTCACGATATCATATGAAAATTGTTTTAGGAGATTTTAATGTAAAAGTGGGGCGGGAAGATATATTCAAACAAACAATAGGAAAATTCAGTCTTCGTGAAGAGAGTAACGACAACGGGGTTAGATTAGTCACATTTGCCACATCAAAGAATCTCATTGTTAAGATCACAACATTTCAGCATAAGGATATTCAAATATACACCTGGACGTCTCCAGATGGCAAAACTCGAAACCAGATAGATCACATATTAGTGGACAAACGCTGGCACAGTAGCATCAACGATGTTAGATCAGTGAGAGGGACAAACTGCAATTCGGAACATCATCTGGTCAGGGTGAAAATCAGACAATGACGAAAGCTTATGAGAGGAACAAACGCTAAAGATGACTGAAAAAATTGATTTAAAAAACTTGAAAAATGATGAAACGTGGCAAGAACACCAAATTAAAATTGCTAATAGATTTGAAGTACTGAAATCTTCAGATGACAATGTGGAAAATAAAGAAGAAACTGATAATAAAGAATGGGAGGCTATAAGAGATACTATTAAATTGTCAACATCAGAAATCATTGGTTATTTAAAAAGAGGGAAAACAAGAAATTGTTTGATGAGGAATGTACCGACATTGTAAAGAAAAGAAAGTTAGTAAAAAATAAATGGTTACACGAGCCAAATGAGGTACATTTGGAGTAATTGGGTAGTATTAGAGGGCAACCACGATGTTATTAAAGAGTAACAAGAGGAAATATCTGAGAAAGAAGATCTTGAAATGAATTCCAAAATAATAATAGTTTAAAAAACTATAACTACACGCTTTATTAGAAAACCCAAATAAAAAATGAAAAATAATTTTAATTTCCAACACGCTTGGGATAAAATTAAAGTGGTCAACAAAAAAAAATCATCTCCAACACATATGGAATAAAACTAGAGTTATCAACAAAAAGAAAATAATTTTACCATCAAAAGAGTGGGGTGCTCTATTTCAATTAATATATTTGATAATAAACAGATATTGGTAAAAGTAAAGTCTCTAAGAAGAAAATGTAAAATCATAAAAAGGACCCCACGCTTTTGATGGTAAAATTATTTTCTTTTTGTTGATAACTCTAGTTTTATTCTATATGTGTTGGAGATGATTTTTTTGTTGACCACTTTAATTTTATCCCAAGCGTGTTGGAAATTAAAATTATATTTCTTTTTTAGTTTGGTTTTCTAAAAAGCGTGTAGTTTTAGTTTTTTAAAATTATTATTTATTTTTTATTTTTTAGTTTTAATATTTTACAGAATAAGATAAAAATGTAAATATCTTTTTAAATTCGATACTATTGTAGTATGAGCTAAAAGTAATACTCTTCTAAAAAAATCCTTCTAACCGGATTTGAACCAGCGACCTATGGATTACTGAAAATACATACGACTAAGAGTTCACTGCCCTACCAACTGAGCTCTTACAACGACTGACTAAAAAGTCGACAAATCCGCAACCTATTATACCAGTTTTATTTATTTTTTGATTTTCTGATGATTCTGGCCAGGATTTTAGAAACAAAATATGAAATTATTGTATTGTCACGGGTCCTTTTAGAAGTATACAAAGTTTCAAGTCGATCCAATGTTTCTAAGTGGGTGAAAATCGTGTTCAAAGATTCTGTTACATAGGTACAACGACACTTTTTTGGATTTTCTGATGATTCTGGCCAGGATTTTAGGAAAAAAAATGAAATTATTGTATTGTCACGGGTCCTTTACAAGTATACAAAGTTTCAAGTCGATCCAATGATTTTAAGCTGGTTAAAATCGCGTTGAAAGATTCTGTTACATAGATAGATAGATAGATACAGGTCAAGCTAATATAAAGCGTGTAAAATAGGAACATTAGAGAAGTATATCAGGGAATTAGGATCGAGGAGAAAGGATTTCAGGCTAGAACAAACATAATTAGGAATGAAAATGAGGATATGATTGCAGATTCCAGGATTATGTTAAATAGATGTAAAAGTTACTTTAATCAGCTATTAAATGTACGTACGGAACAGTATATTGAAGAGAATAATTTACAGACAGCAGAAATGCTAGTCGCAGAACTAAGTGCATTAGAGTTTGAAATGGGGATAGAAAAATTGAAGTTGTATAAAGCATCAGGTTCAGATGAGATTCCAGCAGAACTGTTAAAATCAGGTGGAGAAAATTGATGGACAAGATACGCCAGTTGCTTAATATGATTTGTGATAAAGAAGCTCTTCCAGATGAATGGAAAGAATCCATTATCGTATCAATTTATAAGAAAGGAGATAAAACTGATTGCAACAACTACAGGGGCATCTCATTACTTTCAACTTCGTACAAAATTCTAACAAATATATTAATAAGCAGACTTACTCCTTATATTAATGGCATTCTAGGAGATCATCAATGTGGATTTAGAAGAAACAGGTCTGCAACAGATCAGATTTTTAGCTTAAGACAGATTTTAGAAAAGAAATGGGAATATAATGATACTGCACATAAACTATACGTAGATAGAGAAATTAAATAGTATTCTGCTAGAGTTCGGAATTCATAAAAAGTCAGTTAGACTTATACGAATGTGTCTAAATGGCACAAAGAGTAGGGTGCGTGTAGGCAAACATTTTTCGGACACTTTTGAAATCCAGAATGGGTTGAAGCAAGGAGATGCACTATCTCCTCTACTATTTAATTTTGTACTAGAGCATGCCATTAAATCTTTAGAGGATGAAGAAGGCTTACAACTGAATGGTATTAATTAGCTGTTTATGCTGATGATGTAGTACTATATGGGCGATAGTGATGAGTTACTAAAGGCCTACACGCACACACTACTGAATAACACTAAGAAATTGGGACTGGAAGTAAATATCAATAAAACTAAATATATCGTCACACATAAAAATGTATTATGTAATGGAAATGGACAGCTAGTGACAAATGAGGGAAATTTTGAGGAAGTGGCTGAATTCAAATACCTAGGAACAATAATCACAAATAAGAATGAGATAACTAACTCTAACTAACTCACTGGAACTATGGAACCCGTAGGTTCATGGCCGCGCGGACATAAGCTCTCCATACATCCCTATCCTGAGCTAATGCTAATAAGAATGAGATACGCAAAGGAATTAAACAATATAATAATAATAATAATAATAATAACAATAATAATAATAACAATAATAATAATCTATCTATCTATCTATCTATCTTCGGGTTTTTACAGCTGCTGCCGTCTTCTCGTGCCAAACCTCCAAAGCCTACGGTCTTGGACATCTTCGATGCTTAGCCCTCTAGCTTGCATTACTGTCTTCATGTTGTTTTCCTTCCATCTTAACCTTGGTCTCCCTCTTTTCTTCTTTCTGTTCGGATGCCATTCATATAGTTGCTTCGGCCATCGCTCATCTTCCATTCTTAATACATGTCCTAACTAATAATAATAATAATAATAATAATAATAATAATAATAATAATAATAATAATAATAATAATAATAATAATAATAATAATAATAATAGTAATAATAATAGTAATAATAATAGTAATAATAATAGTAATAATAATAATAATCATAGGAATCATAGGAATCATAGTAATCATAATAATCATAATATAATAATAATAATAATAATAACAACAATAATCCAATATTAAAAGTGTATAACATTTTAGCTTTTCCATCTATTTTTTTAGTAGCGAAGTATGGACATTCAAACCGAAGGATAAACAGAGATAGATCTGTTGAAATGAAATATCTTCGGAGGACTGTTGGATACACACTACTAGATAATATTGGAAGTGAAGGTACCTTAGATGAATTACACGTGTAATTCTTGTATAACAAACTGTTATTGTTCCAGTTATTTAGATGCAAAACACTAATTTTTGTTTTAAGCTAGGAGAAAATGTTACGAGTATTTGAGAATGAAGTTGTTAGTAATATTTTTGAACCAAAGAGAGATGAATAGGCAGGCGAATGGAGAAAACTACATAGCAGTGAGCTGCATGATCTTTATGGAATACAATTGTAATAAGAACAATTCAGTCTCTTAGATTGCGATGAGCAGAATATATGACACGAATGGGGGAATGAAACTCCTTGTAGGAAAATTATAGGGTAAAACGCCCTGTAGATAGGGCAGGAATGAGGTGGGAGAATAACATTAAACATGTTTTGAATAAGGTAAATAATACAGAGATGAATGGAAAAGGTTAGTTCATGATAGGCATCCATGGAGAGCTTTTATCTGCGTGGCCATGAACCTGTGGTTTCCATAGTGCCTGTAAGTTAATTATCTCATTTGTCCTCTGTCTCCACTTTTCTATGTTATTTAAGGTAAAAGTTTCTTCTTAACATCTTATTTTCAATATGTTAATTTATTTTTGTCAGTAATTTTATAGTCTAGTGAATATCTAGTTACTTCAGGCAGTAGCCGCCACTGCGTAAAAATCCGAATGAATAACCTGTGCAACTGTAGAATCGATTAGCAGCGACGCTGTGCGGTGTCTAATTGCATTAAATGATCACTTGTTTTATTTTTCTCCAAACTTTCCTTGTTATTTACAAGACACAGTAATACATGTTGTACACAAGGGAAAACATTCTGTTTCTGACAGTTCAATTTAAAAGAGAAGATACCGCTCTCCCGTCTTCAGGCGTAGGTAAATAAACTAACTGTATTACCGATATAAAATATTCATATAATTGCATGATTCCGTATAGAATATTACCGTGTGCATATTTTTCTATCGACAATTCTCAAGAGGATATTAAGGGCTGTAGATTGTTTAGATATAGAAACTATGACCTAATGTTTTGTAGAAGCAGATAACATCCAAAGTCATACGGTGTATTTTACCGCATTTTACGGACTATAAGACGGCCTTTTTTTCTTCGAAAAATTGCCTCCAAAATTCAGGTGCGTCTTATACTCGAAATTAATATAAAAATGTCCAGTGTTTGATTTAAAATTCCCGCTAGTCTTAAAAATGGCCATATATTCGATGCCGCGGGAATTATCTCTATCTGGCAACATTGTGGATTCAACTGGCAGCAGCAGTGCACCGATGCAAGGAACAGAGTTGCAGGGATTCACAAGCTGGCTAAGACAGTCTCCCTCCCGCCCAGAACACTGCCTAGCCTATGATGCATCATTGCAGTCTAAGGTGCCAGTGAACTTGAAAAAAATTGTTGATGGATGAAACCCAACATGAATTCACGCCGAAGGGAGCTTTAAAACGAAATACAATCAAACAAGTGTGTCAGTGGATAAAACAGTCGTGGTCTAGAGTGAGGGAAGACATTATTGTTAAATCTTTCAAGAAGTGTGGCGTAAGTAATGCTCTCGATGGCAGTGAAGATCATCTTATATATGAAGAGGACAACGATGACGAAGAAGAAGAAGAAGAAGAAGAAGAAGAAGAAGAAGAAGAAGAAGAAGAAAGTTCAGATGGGGTTTTAAAAATCAGAACGGTTTTATAAACTAAGATTTTTTTTTAGTCTGGCTTTGCAATCTAATAATAAAAGTGATAAAAATGTTATTTAAAAAAATTGCTTAAAAATTAAGGTGCGTCTTATAGTCCGTAAAATACGGTAATTGACTTCAAAAAAATGTAGTGCAAACTTTCGTGACGCCGCATTTTTATTATCGTGACGTCATATTGAGATATAATAATAATAATAATAATAATAATAATAATAATAATAATGAACTAGCACATAAATTGGAACATATTCATTATAGGGTATGTGTATCAGGTATGCATTGAATATTTGTAAATATTACTTCTTCATAATCATAATTTGTAGGATTTTCATCCTATTTATATCCAAAATCACTCCTCAGGGGAATACGTATTAGATGTGCATTCACTGTCTATCTATCTCTTGGCTGGTCTTCCTCTTGTACTTCTCCCGTCCATTGGTCTATCTTCTTTAGCTCTTTTTGCAAGTCGGTTGTCTTCCATTCTTTCTATATGACCATCCCAATATTTTTTCTATCTTAATATATAAAAATTACGTGTCACGTTGTTTGTCCGCGATGGAATCCTAAACTACTGAACCGATTTTAATAAAATTTTGCACACTGTGTGCAGTTTGATCCAACTTGAGACTTAGGGAAGTTTATAACACATTTATAGTCGCATTATTTTTATTGCAAATTATTCGTTTATTATTTAACAAAGAGTTATAATTATCTGTGAGTTCCATACGATTCTAACAGATGATCGTGTAAGATAATTGATTTATTATTTAACCAGGTGGCTGTGCTTTTTGTTGCAACAGCGAATTTCAATTGAATTACAAATATTGATAATATTTCGTAATTTAAGTGTGTTTGTGTTTATTTTATTTTAAATATATTTTATTAATTATATTAATTTCGTGTGTAAGTATTAGTTTTAAGTAATCTGGCTGAAAGACAGCAACTTAATTTAAATTTAACTGGACCGAGAAGGGACATTGAACGATATGGCGAATCAGTTCTAGATACCATGGATGATAAGATATCAAGTGAATTTCCGCAAATTAGTATAGGCCTATGTGACATAAATCTTACATTTAAGAAGAATATCAATTTAAAAACATATGAAGGTCCTAAGGAACGGAATAAAACAGAACTGTAAGTAAGTCTGTTAGTTATAATAATATTTCTAATATTACAGAAACAATCTCCATGCCTTAATTAAATGAAAAACAAGATGACTATAATATATCACAAGATGATATATATTACTATACAGAGACTTCTTGATGATGATGATGAGAATCCAAACTGCCAACAAGTTCGTAGGAAAAAAAACGAAAGTAGAATGAAATCAGCAAGCCTCCTCAAAATATTCCATCAATAAATGTATATAATCCTTATGATACACTTATGGATGATATTGAGAATGCAGACAACATAAATTCATCTCAATCAACAAAACCACTTCCACATAAACCACCACCCATATTTATACCGCGTGTAGTTAACGTACCAGAACTAAAAAATTGTGTAAAACAAAAACTTTCTGATTTACATTTCTCAGTTAGTTTACTACAACATAATTTAACGTATACCCTAGCCACAGCAACGCGTGGCCGGGACTTTGTTATATATATATATATATATATATATATTATATATATATATATAAAGTCGGATTAGTCACACTATTTATAACTCAAGAACGGCTGCTGGACCGATTTTTATGATCTTTGATTTGTTGGATTTGTTTCCGCCCCGAATAGCAGATAACTATTAAAACATCGGGAAAATTAACGTAAAAATATTTAAAGGCGATACGACGTTCGCCGGGCCAGCTAGTCTGTAATAAATTTGGTTTCGTGTTGAATATGACATTTGTCCCTAATTTCTGTGTTGTGTATTTTATCAAATCATGTTTTCCCCTGAATAGTTCTTAAGATCTTCATTTCACATGTGCTTATTATTTGTCTAGTTTTTGTAGTATCAGCCCTAGTTTCTTCTCCATATACGATAACTGGTCGAACTATCGTTTTGTATATGCGTGTTTTGCTTTCTATTGACATATGTTTGTTGCGCCAAAAAATCTTTCATATATCCTGATATTTGAGCTGCTTTATCAGCTTGTTTCTTTACTTCTATTATTAAATTTTTAGTATTTGTTATAATAACACCTAAATAATTAAATTCTGATACTATACCTAGCCAGGTTGAAAAAGGGTGAGGGGGAGGAGTAACACCTCGTAAAAAACCTTGGTTCAGCTTGCCCAGCTGATAGTACCTTGTAAGGGCCCCTTTCCAGGTTTACGGTGAAGACCTCAACGGCAGATACAGCGGAGGAGGAGTCCTTCGGTACGGTGTACCTGACGGAAGAGGCAACTCTACATCTACTGCCAAACGGGCAGATGGGGTTCATTAGTCCTGCAAGACAACCCATCTAGGAGAGACAACTCCGAAATAAAACGGGGCAGGCTGTGCTCTTGAGCTGAGTGAAGGCAATCGGCGTAGAGAGGCAACCCTGAATAGTAAACTCGCCATAAAACGGGCTAGCAACCCACTTCAAGGTGTATCTTATACATTGCTCGCCCGAATGTACGGGAAAACGCTCACTGTTTTTACAAAGAGACTTAAAATATGTTTGGGGACAAGAATCTTATATACTCAACCTAGGATTTAAAGAGAGATCCGGGCTTGCTTGGTTTAGGCTAGGAGGATGGAAATTTCTTAAAAATTAGCGACGATCACGATATGCGAATATGTCTAATGTGCGGGAGCTTTGAAGACGAGACACATATATTAGGAAAATGTAACGATTATATTGGAGGCGTCAGTTATTACCAGAAGGATTTCTAAATTTAAATCGTGAAAGATTGGCATGCTACGAGTTAATGATAAATCCAGAAAATTGGATAAACTTCCGTAAATTTCTGGATAAAACGCGGAAAATAAGAATAACACTCCTTCATGAATAAATACATGTTATCAAAATGCAATACCATCAATTCTTAATAATTCTACATAATTAATATATAATGTTATTGTATTATTATGTAATTGTAATATTATTGTGTTTCCTTTATGTAATTGTAATATTATTGTTTTCTTTTTATTTTTTGTCCATACTATTACCAAATATTACTTTATTGTAACGGACTGTCAACAGCACATACGGATTACTGCCCGTGGGACCCATATTTGTAAATAACATATGTATATATCTTACTTGTAGCCTAATAAAGTCCTATTACTACTACTACTACATTGCTCGCAGTCCCAAGGATCAAACTTCGGAACAAAGACGGAAACAAAAATGTAAATATTACAATATTTCTAAATACTTTCGCGAATTATACTGGCTCCATCTCCAAGATCGTAATAAAATGAGCTGTCTTTTTCTACACCACAAAATTATATATATATCCACACCAAGCTACTTATCCTCTAGCTTTCTATCTTCCAATCGCAATTTGAGAACACGATCTCACTAGAACCTCCTACTTCACATTACACAACACATTATTCTAAATCATATAAATTGTATCTACTACTACACTATGAAATTGCGAGCCTGAAAAATAATAAAGGGCAGAAAGGGCTAAGGGGAGGGCTATAGTCTATCCTCGCGGCCATGGGCACAATCCAAAAATGGTGGTATGCGTAATTAAATATGAGCCTGATGTGCCAGACACGGAAGACGATCTACAACTCACATAACACTGTAGAGTATACTTCAGTTCTATTCATCCATAACGTACTGGAATACTACAATATATTTCAGGCCACGGTGTTCAGTCTGCCCGCCCAGTCCGTATAAAGAACTAAGAACTATACTCCAGAACTCCTTTCCACAAAGGATCAGGGACTGCCGAACATCAGCTTCATTTAAAATAAATTCAATTTTTTTCTTTTGTAATTGAAGGATGGCGGCTAAAAACGATCGGAATCAAATTATACCAATTTTTAGTACAGGCCTGTAACTTTAAAGGTAGTAACTTAAATCTATAATATCTCGTTACACAGTAATTTGATGTTGATGTGTCAATAGACATTCAGAGATTGTTGGGGGATGTTGGTCAAGTGTTCTGATATATAAAGGAACCCATGACCTCCAGTAACTTATTATACAACAGTTTATTGTTGATGATGTCAGAAGAACTTTCAAAAGCTTTGAGATATGTTGTCTAAGTGTTTTGATATAATTAATCCATACTTTTCAATATCCTATTACACAGTAATTTGATGTTGATATGTTACACAAACGTTGAACGATTATTGGGGGAAGTTGGTTGAAGATTTTGATGTAAGGAAACCAATAGTCCTCAGTACGTTTTGTTGTTCAGAAATTTGATGTCAATATGTTAGATAAATTTTCAGAGATTTGTTGAGTGTTTTGATAAAAAAAAAGTTTGTGATTATAGAGCATAAAAAAGTCTACCTGTCTCATTTGTTGGTGTGTACAGATTAAGAACATAAAATCTGTAATTTATTTTTCAGATTAAATTTAAAGTATCAAAAAGTACTTGTTCCTGAAAATATTATTTTGATGAATTCCACGTAAAAATGGACATAACACATGAAAATGAAAGTTCCTTTCCAGCTTTCCAAAGTGGTATGTGGACTATTAAATATATTTTCAAGTGCCTACATTCCAAAATATTGTAGATGATGAACAAACTCATATGCAACAAAGAATTGTTATTTATTTTAATTATAACTCTTACCCCACGCACAAATGTTAGTTGTTACATCAGTTACCTTTATTTTTTATAAATAACGACTACAGTTGATTAGAACACAAAACTCAAAACATGTATTTTGTAACTCCTATATTTACTAAATTTACAATTGCTTTTTGAAATAAAATTGAAAACATACCGAGATTATTTTACTCTTACTCCATAAAACATGCTTACATTATACAGTTACGTCAGTTACCGATATAAAACCGTATATTTTAAGATAGAAACTCCATATTTTCTTTTAAACTTTTGAGCCAGGATTTAATTTTTTCCTTGTATATTGTATTAACAACAAAAACTTGCCATTTTAAACAACTCATCAACAGTCAGAAAGTTAGTTCCAAAATCATTGTTAGCAGCACTATACGGAAGATATATTTGTGTTATTGCACAAAAACAACTACTCCACCACTGCCAATAAGAAAATGAAAAGGTGATTTGCTAGAAAACCCACCTAGACTCAAGTAGTTAAAGAGATGGAAACTATATATATATATATATATATATATATATATATATATTAGGGGATATTGTACAATAACCTATTAAGACTATGTTTTTTGGAATAGTATTAGATGCAATCACTTTCTATTATTCCAAGATAATGTAAATAAGAGTTTGAAGTTGTTACGTAACCTCGGTACCACACCAGAGGGCAGTGTCTGTACTGTTGATGTGAAAGGGTGGTGTGGGGGTGAATATTTTGTTGCTGTTTTTAAATCCAGTCCAGTTTTCAGTTAGTGAATGACTTGCCTTAGGAACAGTGATGCCTCGACAACGTGATTTACCTGAACCAATGGCTTGGAGGGCCATAGGAAGGATGGAAGCTGGGCAGACACAACAAGAGGTGGCACAAGCCATTGGGGTGTCTCAAAGCGTGATTTCCAGTATTTTGAATCATTTTAAAAGAACATACTGTTCACAGAAGAGCCGGACAAGGTCGACCAAGGGCAACAACAGCAAGGGATGACCGTTACCTCTTGTTAACAGTCCGTCGGAATAGAGAGCAGAATGCAACTCATCTGCAAAATACACTTCAAACAGCAACAGGACGCAGGGTGTCAATTCAAACTGTCCCTAATCGACTGCATGGAAGTGGTCTCTATGCCCGTAGGCCCATGGTGTGTACCAGGTTAACTCCACAACACCGTAGAGATCGCAGAAACTGGGCGGAGGAACATTGTGGGTGGAGGCATGCTGAATGGAGATCACTTCTTTTTTCTGATGAGTCGCGAATCAACATGGAATGTGATAGTCGGCGTGTATTCATCTGGAGAGAAAAAGGGACAAGAAATAATCCAGCTTTTGTACGTGAAAGATCCCCATATGGTGGCGGTGGATTGATGGTGTAGGCAGGAGTCAGTAGTGGTGGACGTACGGACTTCTATGTTATCCAAGGTGGTACTTTGACTGCGGTAAAGTATAGAGATGAGATTCTCCGACCTTTTGTCGTGCCTTATGCTGATGCCATAGGTGATTCTTTTCTTTTTATGGACGATAATGCACGACCCCACAGAGCTGGCTTGGTGGACAACATGCTGGAAGTGGAGGGTATCGAGCGTATGCAATGGCCAGCTTCCTCCCCGGACTTAAATCCGATTGAGCATGTGTGGGATGCATTAGGCAGGTGCATTGCAGGCAGACCAGCACCTCCCACAACTGTTCCAGAGCTGCACATTGCTCTTATGGAAGAGTGGCCACGTATCCCCCAAGAACTCATTGCTAACCTCATTGCATCAATGCCATACAGGTGTGAGACAGTGCTGGCCGTTCGAGGAGACCATACACCATACTAAAGAAACATTTTCACCCATGTTAATGTTGCTTTGTTTGTTTGCCATATTCCTAATCAGGATTTCTTTGACATCTGGTGTGGTACAGAGATTACGTAATGACTTCAAACTCTTGTTGACATTCTTTTGGAGTAATAGAAAGTGATTGCATCTAATACTGTTCCTAAAACATAGTCTTAATAGGTTATTCTACAATATCCCCTAATTTTTTTGAGAGTGTATATATATTGAAGAGAAAAGTAGTGTCCTACTATATGAAGGCTAAGAAAAATAAATAAAATGTTGAAATAGTTTGTTGCATTTATTGAATCAGTTACCATGGAATTCAGCTACCTTTAAATACGATATGTAATGCTGGAAGTATTCCGCAAAGAATTAATATTTTCGATTTCGCAAGCTTAACGATTTACAAGATGGAGTTCATATGTGATCAGTACACAAGAGTGGTTTGATATTTTCAGAATAAATAAGTTTTAACATTTTAAAATGTTTATAATTTACAGTAGATACTTTAATCGGAACATATTGCAAAAACAAATTTGTATTTTAAAATGAGTTTTATACAATCTCTTTATGGTTATAGCCTAATGCTGTCCCTTAATCCCTTGAATTACAAACTTGACTACGTATCTCCGTATTACAGAGAATTACAATATAGCTTCGTGTGTTTAATGCATTATTCTATGTTATTCAATACATGTAGTGCGTTCAATTCCATTACTCTATTTCCTAGTACAGACTTAATTCCTCAGATCATATTGTCACGGATGGCGGTGATGTGGGAAAGAGATAGAATTTCTTTTAATTGCACTGAAGCCATCAGTTTTCACAAAAATGCCAAATCTTCTTTATTTATTTCCCAACAACTCGCTCTATAAACACAGACACTTTTCTGTTAAAGAGTCTCTTACAACATACCTAGTTCACTTCCTCACACACGCCGCTATCGTCTTCATTTAAAACATTTTCTTAACGTCGATCTCAAGTCACTTACACTCTTCCACTACTTTGACACGACTGGCTTATCATAAATATTCGCATCACTTTTATATGCGAGAATTGGAATTACTGGAACCCAGTCTCGATCTCTCTCGAAAATAAACCTCGAGAGACCGATTCCCCCCCCCTCCAGAAAGAATGTCCGTAGAGGTTGTTTGCAAGTTGCACACGATCAGAATCCGAATTTCTCTTACCTTATAAGGCGCCCGTGAAATTCAAAGGAGACGATATGAGCAACGGATACACAATTAGTCACAATATCTATCTAATATTTCACCGCCAATAAACTATTATTAATATTTTTAAAACAATACATGAATTAGTATATTAGCTCCAAGAAATTAGAGATAATCCTTATCAAAAATAAATATTAATTAAATACTCGTGCTTATTCACGTGGGACTAACGTTTGAAAAATGAATAAATATAGCTGTATCCCACATTTTTACAGCTGTAAGCACGGGTAGTGGTAAATACCGCGAATATTTGCACGAATTAAAATTAACAGACGGTCCCTGCAAGAATATATCATATTCTGTGGGAGTGTGAAATACTAGGCTCTCTTAGATATAATAATAATAATAATAATAATAATTAAATAATAATAATAATATAATAATAAAATAATAATAATAATAATATAATGATAATGATAATGATAATGATAATGATAATGATAATGATAATAATGATAATGATAATGATAATGATAATGATAATAATGATAATGATAATAATAATAATAATAATAATAATAATAATATAATGATAATGATAATGATAATAATGATAATGATGATGATAATAATAATGATAATGATAATGATAATAGTGGTAATGGTAATAATTGATAATGATGGTAATTGTAATATTAATAATGTTAATAGTATTAATGATAACTAACTCACCGGCACTATCGAACCCGTAGGTCCACGGCCGCGCGGACATAAGCTCTTCATAAATCCCTATCCTGAGCTAATGTTTTCCAATCATTTCCTGTATAATCTACTTCCCTCAAATCATGGTTAATGTTACTCTGCCACCTCATTCTTGGTCTACCAATTGGGCGTTTTACCTCTGGTTTTCTTATAATAAGCTTCCATGCATGTCTATCACTCTCCATTCGTGCCACATGTCCTACCCATCGTAGTCTATGAGATTTAACTGTTCTTATTATATCTGGCTTCCTATAAAGACCATGTAGTTCATTGTTATGTAGTCTTCTCCATTCACCTTTCTGCTCATCTCTCTTTACTCATCATCATCATCATCATCATCATCATCATCATCATCATCATCATCATCATCCGGTATCATGGCAGCTGCCGCCGTCTTCCGGAAACCAAACGCCATTCCTCTCTATCCACACATTGATCTTCCTCCATTCCTCCGATATTCATAGCTGCTTGTACCCCTTCTATCCAAGTTTTCTTCAGTCTTCCTCTCTTCCTCCTTTCCATAACAATTTTTGGAAATCTTTGCTCTGGCATTCGTTTGACATGACCATACCACTGCAATCTTTTCTTTTCTTTGATGTCTATGATGTCCGGCTCCTCTTGTACACCCATAATTTCCCTTATTTCTTTATTTCGTATTCTATCCATTATAGATTTTCCAGCTGATCTTCTTAAAACATCCATTTCTGTACTTAAAATTCTTTTCATTTCCCTGGTAGGAATTTGCCAGACATCAGCACCATATGTTAAAATGCTCTGAATTATGCCTCTCTTTACGAGAAATAATAATAATAATAATAATAATAATAACAATAACAATAACAATAACAATAACAATAACAATAACAATAACAATAACAATAACAATAACAATAACAATAACAATAACAATAACAATAACAATAACAATAACAATAATAACAATAACAATAACAATAACAATAACAATAACAATAACAATAATACTAATACTAATACTACTACTAATAATAATAATAATAATAATTAATAATAATAATAATAAAGCTGGAGACGAAAGCTGGAAATAAGCCTAATATGACGAGGCACTTTAAAAATCGTATAATGTCCATTTTTTACGAAATTGAGTCCATTACATTGTTTTGTGAATTATATAGGACAAGCTCTATCGGTTTGTATCTAACCGTAGTAGATTCCATGCAAATCACTCTTGAATTAAAGCGTTCACTTCAAATCATATTATGTCCAAATTCCCATCCATTTAAAAACCATATTTTGTCCTTGTCAGTTTATATTATGTAATTTTATTAGTAGAGTTAATTGAATGCAATTTATAATACTTGGAAGTAAAAATACCTTTCATGAAGTATTTAATATTATGCAGGTTGATAGTATTCAGTAACATACCGCTACGTTTCAATTTGTATTTGTTTAAAGCAGTGGTCCAGTGATTATGTTCCTTGCCTCTAAGCCCGAGGGACGCGGGTTCAAACCCGATCGAGGTCGATGCATTTTTCGGGTGAAGATTTTCAGACTCGTAAACGAACATCAAAAGATTGAATAAAAATAGGTCTCTGTGCAAAATTTAACCGACTTTCATTCATCCAAGTAATACCTTAGTTGCCTATTAGATGTCTCATTGAGGCGATGTGCTAACCACATGTTACTCGTTGACATCTAAAGGTAAATAAGCGCAACTAAATTAATTTGGTTAAGAAAAACCGGCAAGGGAGTAACTGTGTCCCGACATGGGATGTATGGGATATTTGTTTAAAGCCTCTTTAAGAATAACACGATAGATAGCAACTAATCAGGGATTATTCTGATGTATTAAGGTTTGTTTTCGAGAGAGATTTAAAAAAAATAAAAATTATGACTACTAAAATTAATATATATTGTGTTCCATATTAAACTGTATTATGAGCATTCTGTTTCTTGGTTATTAGTCACCCTGTTTTAAAAATTATTTCAATAACTAAAATCCTGAATCTAGAAATCTACCAAAATCATTAGATATCTTAAATTTTAATTTAATTCCCATGCAATGGACATAAACAGTTTTTCTTCTGTCCTCAGAATTTTAATTTAATGGACTTAATCTAATTTATAAAGTATCTATTCATACGAACTCGAGGACCAACACCTAAAACTATTTGAATCATATGTAAATAACATAGGCTTTGAAATCTTACAATTAAAATTTTAAGAAATATAAAACAGAGATCTCAGTCGTCCTCAATGGTATCAAACTGAAAGCAGAAGATGAGACTTAAGTTCTCGAAAGGCCTCCTACAAAACTACACTGCTGATTATATTGAGGACGACTGAAATCTCTAGTACTGTTTTATATTTCTTAAAATTTTAACATGATGACCTCAACGGGGTTGGTTTATGCTGATGATGTAGTAGGGCCTACTATTGGCCGATAGCGAGGAGATACTAAAGGACAACACGCACACACTACTGTGTAACACTAAGAAATTAGGACTGGAAGTAAATATCAATAAAACTAAATATATGGTCACACATAAAAATACATTATATAATGGAAATGGACAGCTAATGACAAATGAGGGAAATTTTGAGGAAGTGGCTGAATTCAAATACCTAGGAACAATAATCACAAACAGGAATGAGATGCACAAAGAAATTAAACATAGGCTCAATTCTGAAAATGCGTGCTATTATGCATTGCAGAGACTCTTGACTTCCCAACTCCTTTCAAAAAACGTTAAACTGAAAATATATAAAACCATTATTCTACCAGTTATATTATATGGATGCGAAACATGGACTCTTACTTTAAGGAAAGAAAGGATATTACGAGTATTTGAGAATAAAGTTCTTAGGAAAATTTTGGACAAAATAGAGATGAACAGAGAGGTGAATGGAGAAGACTGCATAACAGTGAATTACATGGTGTATATAGGAAGCCAGATATAATGAGAACAGTTAAGTCTCGTAGACTGCGATGGGCAGGACATTTGGCACGAATGAGGAATGAAAGACGTGCATGGAAACTTCTTATAGGAAAACCAGAGGGAAAACGCCCAGTTGGTAGACCAAGAATGAGGTGGGAGAATAACATTAACTATGATTTGAGGAAAATAGATTTTACAGGGGTTGATTGAAGACAATGGCTCGGTATATGGAGAGCTTATGTCCGCGCGGCCATGAACCTAAGGGTTCGATAGTGCCAGTGAGTTAGTTAGTTAGACCTCAACGGAGTTTTGTAATGTATTTAAAAATCTTAATATCTTACAATTAATTAAAAAAAATACTATAAACTCACTCAGTTAACCATTCACTGTTCTGTAAGATTAGGCAATATAGAATTATTACACAATGTAGTGCATCACGCTGTAAATAAAAGTTTATTTTATAAAAAGGTGCTCCCTTGAGGGAAATACTAAACCAACTAATATAATTGATTCACCGCCACTATCGAACCCGTAGGTTCCTGGCCACGCGGACATAAGCTCTCCACACACTCCTATCATGAGATTTTTCCAATCACTCCATCTATTATCTACTTCCATCAAATCATGTTTAATGTTTTTTTCCCACCTCATCCTTAGCCTATCTACTGGGCGGTTTTTTTGTCGATTTTCCCACAAGGAGTTTCCATGCCTGTTTTTCATTCCCCATTCGTGCCACATGTCTGCCAATCGCAGTCTACGACACTAAACTATCCTTATTACATTTAGTTTCCTATAAACATACTATTGCGCAATGTCATGTAGACCCTATTCTCCTAAATTCGCCTGTCTACTGATCTCTCCTTAGTTCAAACATTTTCTTAAGAACTTCATTCTCATATACCGGTACATTTTCTCCTCCCAAACCCCCCCCCCCCAAATACTTTCTTAATGATTATATATATATATATATATATATATATATATCCACCGCTGTGGTCTTGAGGTAGCGTGCTGACTTGACACGCGAATCCCGGTCGGGACAGGCTCCTGGGTGAGGTTTTTTTCGGGGTTTTTACTCACCTGTAAGACAAATGTCAGGAAGCTTAGGGCCCAACGGTCCCCGAAAATCATCCGACCATAAACATCATCCTCATCATTACCATCAACATCCTTCACCGGTGTGGGAAACACTGTCCTTGTGGCCCCACCCTGGCCTAAAGGACTAATAAACCAAACAAGCTCCTCTGAGCTATATCGACCAGACTCCTACGATTGATAAACAGATGATGATTTGGTGTTAGAAAGCACAGCTCTATTTGAGACTTCACTAGGAGAGGGGAGTATGCGTGATAGCACACGGTGCACAGCTCTATTTGAGACTTCACTAGGAGAGGGGAGTATGCGTGATAGCACACGGTGCACAGCTCTATTTGAGACTTCACTAGGAGAGGGGAGTATGCGTGATAGCACACGGTGCACAGCTCTATTTGAGACTTACACTAGGAGAGGGGAGTATGCGTGATAGCACACGGTGCACAGCTCTATTTGAGACTTCACTAGGAGAGGGGAGTATGCGTGATAGCACACGGTGCACAGCTCTATTTGAGACTTCACTAGGAGAGGGGAGTATGCGTGATAGCACACGGTGCACAGCTCTATTTGAGACTTCACTAGGAGAGGGGAGTATGCGTGATAGCACACGGTGCACAGCTCTATTTGAGACTTCACTAGGAGAGGGGAGTATGCGTGATAGCACACGGTGCACAGCTCTATTTGAGACTTCACTAGGAGAGGGGAGTATGCGTGATAGCACACGGTGCACAGCTCTATTTGAGACTTCACTAGGAGAGGGGAGTATGCGTGATAGCACACGGTGCACAGCTCTATTTGAGACTTCACTAGGAGAGGGGGAGTATGCGTGATAGCACACGGTGCACAGCTCTATTTGAGACTTCACTAGGAGAGGGGAGTATGCGTGATAGCACACGGTGCACAGCTCTATTTGAGACTTCACTAGGAGAGGGGAGTATGCGTGATAGCACACGGTGCACAGCTCTATTTGAGACTTCACTAGGAGAGGGGAGTATGCGTGATAGCACACGGTGCACAGCTCTATTTGAGACTTCACTAGGAGAGGGGAGTATGCGTGATAGCACACGGTGCACAGCTCTATTTGAGACTTCACTAGGAGAGGGGAGTATGCGTGATAGCACACGGTGCACAGCTCTATTTGAGACTTCACTAGGAGAGGGGAGTATGCGTGATAGCACACGGTGCACAGCTCTATTTGAGACTTCACTAGGAGAGGGAGTATTGCGTGATAGCACACGGTGCACAGCTCTATTTGAGACTTCACTAGGAGAGGGGAGTATGCGTGATAGCACACGGTGCACAGCTCTATTTGAGACTTCACTAGGAGAGGGGAGTATGCGTGATAGCACACGGTGCACAGCTCTATTTGAGACTTCACTAGGAGAGGGGAGTATGCGTGATAGCACACGGTGCACAGCTCTATTTGAGACTTCACTAGGAGAGGGGAGTATGCGTGATAGCACACGGTGCACAGCTCTATTTGAGACTTCACTAGGAGAGGGGAGTATGCGTGATAGCACACGGTGCACAGCTCTATTTGAGACTTCACTAGGAGAGGGGAGTATGCGTGATAGCACACGGTGCACAGCTCTATTTGAGACTTCACTAGGAGAGGGGAGTATGCGTGATAGCACACGGTGCACAGCTCTATTTGAGACTTCACTAGAGAGGGGAGTATGCGTGATAGCACACGGTGCACAGCTCTATTTGAGACTTCACTAGGAGAGGGGAGTATGCGTGATAGCACACGGTGCACAGCTCTATTTGAGACTTCACTAGGAGAGGGGAGTATGCGTGATAGCACACGGTGCACAGCTCTATTTGAGACTTCACTAGGAGAGGGGAGTATGCGTGATAGCACACGGTGCACAGCTCTATTTGAGACTTCACTAGGAGAGGGGAGTATGCGTGATAGCACACGGTGCACAGCTCTATTTGAGACTTCACTAGGAGAGGGGAGTATGCGTGATAGCACACGGTGCACAGCTCTATTTGAGACTTCACTAGGAGAGGGGAGTATGCGTGATAGCACACGGTGCGTAGTAGGAAAGGAGGGGGTAAGTAGGAGAGAATTTCGCACTCTTCACTAAGATCACATAAGAAAATGGAGACGCGATGACGTATTGTTGCGCAGCATGATGTAATCCATGTATCGAAAACTTGATTTCGGCACAACTGAAAATATATAAAACTATTATTCTACCAGTTATATTACATGGACTCTTACTTTAAGGGAGGAAAGGAGATTACAAGTATTTGAGAATAAAGTGCTTAGGAAAATTTTTGGACCAAAGAGAGATGAACAGACAGGTGAATGGAGAAGATTACATAACAATGAACTAAATGGTCTTTATAGGAAGCCAGATATAATAAGAACAGTTAAGTGTCGTAGACTGCGATGGGCAGGACATGTTGCTCGTATGCGGAATGAAAGACTTGCATGGAAGCTTCTTGTAGGAAAGCCAGAGGGAAAACGCCCAGTTGGTAGACCGAGAATGAGGTGGGAGAATAACATTAACTATGATACAGGGAATAATTGGAAAGCATTAGATCAGGATAGGGATATATGGAGAGCTTACGTCCGCGCGGCTGTGAACCTACGGGTTCGATAGTGCCAGTGAGTAAGTAAGTAAGTAAATTTGCTTACATGTTATAGGAGGTACTAGTTGGCAGTGGAAACCGAGTCCCCGTTACCTTTCGTAATAATACAGAATAGGCCGATATATAAAGAAAAATACATGTTTGTATTAGATTTGCTTGGTAGCGTAATTGATAGCTCGCTGGAGTATCAATCCAGAATTCCGGGCTCAACTCCCGCCCAAGCATTTATTTTTCTTATTATGTCATTCATTTGTATATATATACTAGCTGCCCCGGCGAACTTCGTATCGCCTTTAAATATTTTTACGTTAATTTTTCCGATGTTTTAATAATTATTCTGCTATTTGGGGCGGAATTAAATCCAACAAATCAATGATCATAAAAATTGGTCTAGTCGTACTTGAGTTATAAATAGTGTAACTAATCCGACTTTGTTTTATATATATATAAGTCCCGGCCACGCTTTGCTGTGGCTAAGGTATACAGGGTGATTACAAATGATTGGAGCGATTTCATGATTTTATGGTAGCTGTAGTATTCGACATATTTTCACGAACTTTTACAGATACATAGAGCAACTTCCCAGGTTTTTTTTGAGATGTTACAGGTGCTCCATATGCTCCCCCTTGGTGATTCTGCAGATATCAAGTCTGTAATCAAGTTCGTCCCATACTCGACGTAACATGTCCCTATTAATTTGTTCAAAGGCATTGATTATGCGAGCTCGCAGTTCTGGTAAGTCTACTGGTAAAGGAGGCACAAACACTGAATCTTTCACATACCCCCAAACAAAAAAATCGCACGGCGTCAAATCGGGGGAGCGTGGAGGCCATGACAACAATTTCTGATCATTCTCTCCACTGCGACCGATCCATCGGTTTGGCAATCTCATGTTTAAAAATTCACGAACATCGTGATGGAAGTGTGGTGGAGCACCATCCTGCTGGTAGATGAAGGTCTCACTGTCGGTCGTCAGCTGCGGCATGAGCCAATTTTCCAGCATGTCCAGGTACACGTGTCCTGTAACGTTCTGCTCGCAGAAGAAAAAAGGGCCATAAACTTTGAACTGAGAAAACCGCACAGAACACACTAACTTTTGGGGAGTCGCGAATGTGCTGCACAATAACGCGGGGATTTTCTGTGCCCCAGATTCGCACATTGTGTTTGTTCACTTTGCCATTCACAAAGAATGTTGCTTCGTCACTGAAGACAAGTTTCTCACAAAAACCATCCTCATCCATAAACTGCTGCATTTGTGTACAAAATTCAAACCGACTCACTTTGTCAATGGGCGTAAGGGCTTGTAGAAATTGCAAGTGGTAAGGTTTATGCTTCAATGTTTTCCGCAAGATCTTCCAAACGGTCGGTTGTGGAATGTTCAGCTCTCTGCTCGCTTTTCGTGTTGATTTCTGTGGGCTACGTGTGAAACTCATCCGCACACTCTCAACCTTTTCTTCACTCACTGAAGGACGACCCGTTGATTTCCTTTTACAGAGGCATCCTGTAGCTTTAAATTGCGCATACCATCGCCGAATGGAGTTGGCACTCGGTGCATCTTTCTCGAACTTCGTTCTGAAGTGTCGTTGCACAGTTATCACAGATTGAGTTGAATGAAATTCAAGCACAGCATATGCTTTCTCCTCGCCTGTCGCCATCTTTGATAACTGCTGCGCTCTCTCGGTTTAAAGCTGAAACACGGCTGCGAGAGAAAACAAAAAAAAAACCTTATGAGTTTTTATACATAACTTTAAAGTTCTGTGAAGATATGTCAAATAAGATCGCTACAATAAAATCATGAAATCGCTCCAATCATTTGTAATCACCGTGTACGGTAAATTATGTTGTAGTAAACTAAGTGAAATTTTTATTTACGAATAAAGACGGAAACGTTATAGCCGGTATAAAAATCCGCGGGATTGAGATTTGAACCTGAGGTCAAAATTTGAAAACGATTGATGAAAAAATTTTCGTAGAGTTGATAAGAAGCACAAATCAGCATAAAATGTTGAATTTTAGATTTTATTAATTTTATATTCAAGTTTGTAACAAATGAGTAAATTACAAAGTTGTTAGTTGATAACATGTAACATTTAATTTTATAAATGAGGTAGGTTAGATAATTCTTAATTTTTAACAACAATATATATTATTTTGAATCATAAACATTTTAAATTTTAATTTAATTTAGCACTAATCGGTGCACAATATTCTTGGTTAACCAGTCTCTAGCTAACACAAATAGATTCGATGGTTTTTCCACACGTGAGCATGCAGCATATAATTGCCCATGGAAAAAACATGGATTTACCAAATCTAAACCACAAATGGACATTGTTTGGCCTTGAGACTTATTTATAGTGTATATATTTTTATAGTATATATATTTTGAGGAGGCTTGCTGATTTCATCATACTTTCGTTTTTTTTCTATGAACTTGTTGCCAGTTTGGATTATCATCATCATCAAGAAATATCTGTATAGTAATATCATCTTGTGATACATTATAGTTATCTTGTTTTTCATTTAATTGAGGCATGGAGATTGTTTCTGTAATATTAGGCATATTATTATAACTAACAGACTTACTTACAGTTCTGTTAATCCGTTCCTTGGGACCTTCATATGTTTTTAAATTGACATTCTTCTTAAATGTAAGATTTATGTCACATAGGCCTATACCAATTTGAGGAAATTCACTTGATATCTTATCATTCATGGTCTCTAGAACTGATTCGCCATATTGTTCAATGTCCCTTCTGTGTCTAGTTACATTTAAATTAAGTTGCTGTCTTTCAGCCAGATTACTTAAAACTAATACTTACACACGAAATTAATATTAATAAAATATATTTAAAATAAAATAAACACTGAACACACTTAAATTATGAAATAATAAACATTTGCAATTCAATTGAAATTCGCGGTTGCAACAAAAAGCACACTCACCTGGATATCTCTTTGTTAAATAATAAACCAATTACCTTACCAAATTACCTTACACCGCCATCTGTTAGAATCGTATGGAACTCACAGATAATTATAACTCTTTGTTAAATAATAAACAAATAATTTGCAATAAAAATAATGCGAATATAAATTTAGTTATAAACTACCCTATGTCTCAAGTTGGATCAAACTGCACACTGTGTGCAAAATTTTATTAAAATCGGTTCAGTAGTTTAGGATTCCATCTCGGACAAACAACGTGACATGACATTTTTATTTATTAAGATGTATATATATATATATATATATATATATATATAGGCCTATTAATCCTCTAGAGGCCGCAACTTTTTAACTTCGAATATATCAATTAATTAAATAAGCAAGATCGAGTTCGTTATCCAGTAAAATCGGAACATTAGTTGTAAGAGCAACGGGAAGCTACCACACTAGTACGTTTTCCTAGTAAAGCTGCAAAGCAAAGCGTAAACAAATGCTATTATTACAGTGAAGGATTTGCCCTAGGGCAGAACACTATAACAAATATAAAAAAGTTGTAAGAGTTCACTTGAAATGAAATTTAAAAAAT